>JASGCC010004058.1:0-21360 GCA_030067915.1 Hydractinia echinata | reverse complement strand
GAAAGCAGTTTAATCGCCGGCAACCGAAAACCCGCGATTTCCCGTAAATCCCGTATAGTCGAATGTATACAAAGAAAGTAAGCAGGGAGTAAACTCATTTCCCGAACGATTTTTAAAATTATTTTTTCACCACTAAAACCCATGAGACTTGTAGTTTTCAAAAATATTTTCATTTTTGATGAGACGCCGAATGAAAGCAGTTTAATCGCCGGCAACCGAAAACCCGCGATTTCCCGTAAATCCCGTATAGTCGAATGTATACAAAGAAAGTAAGCAGGGAGTAAACTCATTTCCCGAACGATTTTTAAAATTATTTTTTCACCACTAAAACCCATGAGACTTGTAGTTTTCAAAAATATTTTCATTTTTGATGAGACGCCGAATGAAAGCAGTTTAATCGCCGGCAACCGAAAACCCGCGATTTCCCGTAAATCCCGGTCGGCCCGTATAGTCGAATGTATACAAAGAAAGTAAGCAGGGAGTAAACTCATTTCCCGAACGATTTTTAAAATTATTTTTTCACCACTAAAACCCATGAGACTTGTAGTTTTCAAAAATATTTTCATTTTTGATGAGACGCCGAATGAAAGCAGTTTAATCGCCGGCAACCGAAAACCCGCGATTTCCCGTAAATCCCGTATAGTCGAATGTATACAAAGAAAGTAAGCAGGGAGTAAACTCATTTCCCGAACGATTTTTAAAATTATTTTTTCACCACTAAAACCCATGAGACTTGTAGTTTTCAAAAATATTTTCATTTTTGATGAGACGCCGAATGAAAGCAGTTTAATCGCCGGCAACCGAAAACCCGCGATTTCCCGTAAATCCCGTCGGCCCGTATAGTCGAATGTATACAAAGAAAGTAAGCAGGGAGTAAACTCATTTCCCGAACGATTTTTAAAATTATTTTTTCACCACTAAAACCCATGAGACTTGTAGTTTTCAAAAATATTTTCATTTTTGATGAGACGCCGAATGAAAGCAGTTTAATCGCCGGCAACCGAAAACCCGCGATTTCCCGTAAATCCCGTCGGCCCGTATAGTCGAATGTATACAAAGAAAGTAAGCAGGGAGTAAACTCATTTCCCGAACGATTTTTAAAATTATTTTTTCACCACTAAAACCCATGAGACTTGTAGTTTTCAAAAAATTTTTCATTTTTGATGAGACGCCGAATGAAAGCAGTTTAATCGCCGGCAACCGAAAACCCGCGATTTCCCGTAAATCCCGTCGGCCCGTATAGTCGAATGTATACAAAGAAAGTAAGCAGGGAGTAAACTCATTTCCCGAACGATTTTTAAAATTATTTTTTCACCACTAAAACCCATGAGACTTGTAGTTTTCAAAAATATTTTCATTTTTGATGAGACGCCGAATGAAAGCAGTTTAATCGCCGGCAACCGAAAACCCGCGATTTCCCGTAAATCCCGTATAGTCGAATGTATACAAAGAAAGTAAGCAGGGAGTAAACTCATTTCCCGAACGATTTTTAAAATTATTTTTTCACCACTAAAACCCATGAGACTTGTAGTTTTCAAAAATATTTTCATTTTTGATGAGACGCCGAATGAAAGCAGTTTAATCGCCGGCAACCGAAAACCCGCGATTTCCCGTAAATCCCGTATAGTCGAATGTATACAAAGAAAGTAAGCAGGGAGTAAACTCATTTCCCGAACGATTTTTAAAATTATTTTTTCACCACTAAAACCCATGAGACTTGTAGTTTTCAAAAATATTTTCATTTTTGATGAGACGCCGAATGAAAGCAGTTTAATCGCCGGCAACCGAAAACCCGCGATTTCCCGTAAATCCCGTCGGCCCGTATAGTCGAATGTATACAAAGAAAGTAAGCAGGGAGTAAACTCATTTCCCGAACGATTTTTAAAATTATTTTTTCACCACTAAAACCCATGAGACTTGTAGTTTTCAAAAATTTTCATTTTTGATGAGACGCCGAATGAAAGCAGTTTAATCGCCGGCAACCGAAAACCCGCGATTTCCCGTAAATCCCGTGGCCCGTATAGTCGAATGTATACAAAGAAAGTAAGCAGGGAGTAAACTCATTTCCCGAACGATTTTTAAAATTATTTTTTCACCACTAAAACCCATGAGACTTGTAGTTTTCAAAAAATTTTCATTTTTGATGAGACGCCGAATGAAAGCAGTTTAATCGCCGGCAACCGAAAACCCGCGATTTCCCGTAAATCCCGTCGGCCCGTATAGTCGAATGTATACAAAGAAAGTAAGCAGGGAGTAAACTCATTTCCCGAACGATTTTTAAAATTATTTTTTCACCACTAAAACCCATGAGACTTGTAGTTTTCAAAAATATTTTCATTTTTGATGAGACGCCGAATGAAAGCAGTTTAATCGCCGGCAACCGAAAACCCGCGATTTCCCGTAAATCCCGTATAGTCGAATGTATACAAAGAAAGTAAGCAGGGAGTAAACTCATTTCCCGAACGATTTTTAAAATTATTTTTTCACCACTAAAACCCATGAGACTTGTAGTTTTCAAAAATATTTTCATTTTTGATGAGACGCCGAATGAAAGCAGTTTAATCGCCGGCAACCGAAAACCCGCGATTTCCCGTAAATCGTATAGTCGAATGTATACAAAGAAAGTAAGCAGGGAGTAAACTCATTTCCCGAACGATTTTTAAAATTATTTTTTCACCACTAAAACCCATGAGACTTGTAGTTTTCAAAAAATTTTTCATTTTTGATGAGACGCCGAATGAAAGCAGTTTAATCGCCGGCAACCGAAAACCCGCGATTTCCCGTAAATCCCGGCGGCCGTATAGTCGAATGTATACAAAGAAAGTAAGCAGGGAGTAAACTCATTTCCCGAACGATTTTTAAAATTATTTTTTCACCACTAAAACCCATGAGACTTGTAGTTTTCAAAAATATTTTCATTTTTGATGAGACGCCGAATGAAAGCAGTTTAATCGCCGGCAACCGAAAACCCGCGATTTCCCGTAAATCCCGTCGGCCCGTATAGTCGAATGTATACAAAGAAAGTAAGCAGGGAGTAAACTCATTTCCCGAACGATTTTTAAAATTATTTTTTCACCACTAAAACCCATGAGACTTGTAGTTTTCAAAAATATTTTCATTTTTGATGAGACGCCGAATGAAAGCAGTTTAATCGCCGGCAACCGAAAACCCGCGATTTCCCGTAAATCCCGTATAGTCGAATGTATACAAAGAAAGTAAGCAGGGAGTAAACTCATTTCCCGAACGATTTTTAAAATTATTTTTTCACCACTAAAACCCATGAGACTTGTAGTTTTCAAAAATATTTTCATTTTTGATGAGACGCCGAATGAAAGCAGTTTAATCGCCGGCAACCGAAAACCCGCGATTTCCCGTAAATCCCGGTATAGTCGAATGTATACAAAGAAAGTAAGCAGGGAGTAAACTCATTTCCCGAACGATTTTTAAAATTATTTTTTCACCACTAAAACCCATGAGACTTGTAGTTTTCAAAAATATTTTCATTTTTGATGAGACGCCGAATGAAAGCAGTTTAATCGCCGGCAACCGAAAACCCGCGATTTCCCGTAAATCCCGTATAGTCGAATGTATACAAAGAAAGTAAGCAGGGAGTAAACTCATTTCCCGAACGATTTTTAAAATTATTTTTTCACCACTAAAACCCATGAGACTTGTAGTTTTCAAAAATATTTTCATTTTTGATGAGACGCCGAATGAAAGCAGTTTAATCGCCGGCAACCGAAAACCCGCGATTTCCCGTAAATCCCGTATAGTCGAATGTATACAAAGAAAGTAAGCAGGGAGTAAACTCATTTCCCGAACGATTTTTAAAATTATTTTTTCACCACTAAAACCCATGAGACTTGTAGTTTTCAAAAATATTTTCATTTTTGATGAGACGCCGAATGAAAGCAGTTTAATCGCCGGCAACCGAAAACCCGCGATTTCCCGTAAATCCCGGTCGGCCCGTATAGTCGAATGTATACAAAGAAAGTAAGCAGGGAGTAAACTCATTTCCCGAACGATTTTTAAAATTATTTTTTCACCACTAAAACCCATGAGACTTGTAGTTTTCAAAAATATTTTCATTTTTGATGAGACGCCGAATGAAAGCAGTTTAATCGCCGGCAACCGAAAACCGCGATTTCCCGTAAATCCCGGGATCGGCCCGTATAGTCGAATGTATACAAAGAAAGTAAGCAGGGAGTAAACTCATTTCCCGAACGATTTTTAAAATTATTTTTTCACCACTAAAACCCATGAGACTTGTAGTTTTCAAAAATATTTTCATTTTTGATGAGACGCCGAATGAAAGCAGTTTAATCGCCGGCAACCGAAAACCCGCGATTTCCCGTAAATCCCGTATAGTCGAATGTATACAAAGAAAGTAAGCAGGGAGTAAACTCATTTCCCGAACGATTTTTAAAATTATTTTTTCACCACTAAAACCCATGAGACTTGTAGTTTTCAAAAATATTTTCATTTTTGATGAGACGCCGAATGAAAGCAGTTTAATCGCCGGCAACCGAAAACCCGCGATTTCCCGTAAATCCCGTATAGTCGAATGTATACAAAGAAAGTAAGCAGGGAGTAAACTCATTTCCCGAACGATTTTTAAAATTATTTTTTCACCACTAAAACCCATGAGACTTGTAGTTTTCAAAAATATTTTTATTTTTGATGAGACGCCGAATGAAAGCAGTTTAATCGCCGGCAACCGAAAAACCCGCGATTTCCCGTAAATCCCGTCGGCCCGTATAGTCGAATGTATACAAAGAAAGTAAGCAGGGAGTAAACTCATTTCCCGAACGATTTTTAAAATTATTTTTTCACCACTAAAACCCATGAGACTTGTAGTTTTCAAAAATATTTTCATTTTTGATGAGACGCCGAATGAAAGCAGTTTAATCGCCGGCAACCGAAAACCCGCGATTTCCCGTAAATCCCTCGCCGTATAGTCGAATGTATACAAAGAAAGTAAGCAGGGAGTAAACTCATTTCCCGAACGATTTTTAAAATTATTTTTTCACCACTAAAACCCATGAGACTTGTAGTTTTCAAAAAATTTTCATTTTTGATGAGACGCCGAATGAAAGCAGTTTAATCGCCGGCAACCGAAAACCCGCGATTTCCCGTAAATCCCTCGGCCCGTATAGTCGAATGTATACAAAGAAAGTAAGCAGGGAGTAAACTCATTTCCCGAACGATTTTTAAAATTATTTTTTCACCACTAAAACCCATGAGACTTGTAGTTTTCAAAAATATTTTCATTTTTGATGAGACGCCGAATGAAAGCAGTTTAATCGCCGGCAACCGAAAACCCGCGATTTCCCGTAAATCCCGTCGGCCGTATAGTCGAATGTATACAAAGAAAGTACAGGGAGTAAACTCATTTCCCGAACGATTTTTAAAATTATTTTTTCACCACTAAAACCCATGAGACTTGTAGTTTTCAAAAATATTTTCATTTTTGATGAGACGCCGAATGAAAGCAGTTTAATCGCCGGCAACCGAAAACCCGCGATTTCCCGTAAATCCCGTATAGTCGAATGTATACAAAGAAAGTAAGCAGGGAGTAAACTCATTTCCCGAACGATTTTTAAAATTATTTTTTCACCACTAAAACCCATGAGACTTGTAGTTTTCAAAAATATTTTCATTTTTGATGAGACGCCGAATGAAAGCAGTTTAATCGCCGGCAACCGAAAACCCGCGATTTCCCGTAAATCCCGGATCGGCCCGTATAGTCGAATGTATACAAAGAAAGTAAGCAGGGAGTAAACTCATTTCCCGAACGATTTTTAAAATTATTTTTTCACCACTAAAACCCATGAGACTTGTAGTTTTCAAAAATATTTTCATTTTTGATGAGACGCCGAATGAAAGCAGTTTAATCGCCGGCAACCGAAAACCCGCGATTTCCCGTAAATCCCGTCGGCCCGTATAGTCGAATGTATACAAAGAAAGTAAGCAGGGAGTAAACTCATTTCCCGAACGATTTTTAAAATTATTTTTTCACCACTAAAACCCATGAGACTTGTAGTTTTCAAAAATATTTTCATTTTTGATGAGACGCCGAATGAAAGCAGTTTAATCGCCGGCAACCGAAAACCCGCGATTTCCCGTAAATCCCGTATAGTCGAATGTATACAAAGAAAGTAAGCAGGGAGTAAACTCATTTCCCGAACGATTTTTAAAATTATTTTTTCACCACTAAAACCCATGAGACTTGTAGTTTTCAAAAATATTTTCATTTTTGATGAGACGCCGAATGAAAGCAGTTTAATCGCCGGCAACCGAAAACCCGCGATTTCCCGTAAATCCCGGTCGGCCGTATAGTCGAATGTATACAAAGAAAGTAAGCAGGGAGTAAACTCATTTCCCGAACGATTTTTAAAATTATTTTTTCACCACTAAAACCCATGAGACTTGTAGTTTTCAAAAATATTTTCATTTTTGATGAGACGCCGAATGAAAGCAGTTTAATCGCCGGCAACCGAAAACCCGCGATTTCCCGTAAATCCCGTATAGTCGAATGTATACAAAGAAAGTAAGCAGGGAGTAAACTCATTTCCCGAACGATTTTTAAAATTATTTTTTCACCACTAAAACCCATGAGACTTGTAGTTTTCAAAAATATTTTCATTTTTGATGAGACGCCGAATGAAAGCAGTTTAATCGCCGGCAACCGAAAACCCGCGATTTCCCGTAAATCCCGGTCGGCCCGTATAGTCGAATGTATACAAAGAAAGTAAGCAGGGAGTAAACTCATTTCCCGAACGATTTTTAAAATTATTTTTTCACCACTAAAACCCATGAGACTTGTAGTTTTCAAAAATATTTTCATTTTTGATGAGACGCCGAATGAAAGCAGTTTAATCGCCGGCAACCGAAAACCCGCGATTTCCCGTAAATCCCGTATAGTCGAATGTATACAAAGAAAGTAAGCAGGGAGTAAACTCATTTCCCGAACGATTTTTAAAATTATTTTTTCACCACTAAAACCCATGAGACTTGTAGTTTTCAAAAATATTTTCATTTTTGATGAGACGCCGAATGAAAGCAGTTTAATCGCCGGCAACCGAAAACCCGCGATTTCCCGTAAATCCCGTATAGTCGAATGTATACAAAGAAAGTAAGCAGGGAGTAAACTCATTTCCCGAACGATTTTTAAAATTATTTTTTCACCACTAAAACCCATGAGACTTGTAGTTTTCAAAAATATTTTCATTTTTGATGAGACGCCGAATGAAAGCAGTTTAATCGCCGGCAACCGAAAACCCGCGATTTCCCGTAAATCCCGTATAGTCGAATGTATACAAAGAAAGTAAGCAGGGAGTAAACTCATTTCCCGAACGATTTTTAAAATTATTTTTTCACCACTAAAACCCATGAGACTTGTAGTTTTCAAAAATATTTTCATTTTTGATGAGACGCCGAATGAAAGCAGTTTAATCGCCGGCAACCGAAAACCCGCGATTTCCCGTAAATCCCGTCGGCCCGTATAGTCGAATGTATACAAAGAAAGTAAGCAGGGAGTAAACTCATTTCCCGAACGATTTTTAAAATTATTTTTTCACCACTAAAACCCATGAGACTTGTAGTTTTCAAAAATATTTTCATTTTTGATGAGACGCCGAATGAAAGCAGTTTAATCGCCGGCAACCGAAAACCCGCGATTTCCCGTAAATCCCGTCGGCCCGTAGTCGAATGTATACAAAGAAAGTACAGGGAGTAAACTCATTTCCCGAACGATTTTTAAAATTATTTTTTCACCACTAAAACCCATGAGACTTGTAGTTTTCAAAAAATTTTCATTTTTGATGAGACGCCGAATGAAAGCAGTTTAATCGCCGGCAACCGAAAACCCGCGATTTCCCGTAAATCCCTCGTATAGTCGAATGTATACAAAGAAAGTAAGCAGGGAGTAAACTCATTTCCCGAACGATTTTTAAAATTATTTTTTCACCACTAAAACCCATGAGACTTGTAGTTTTCAAAAATATTTTCATTTTTGATGAGACGCCGAATGAAAGCAGTTTAATCGCCGGCAACCGAAAACCCGCGATTTCCCGTAAATCCCGGATCGGCCCGTATAGTCGAATGTATACAAAGAAAGTAAGCAGGGAGTAAACTCATTTCCCGAACGATTTTTAAAATTATTTTTTCACCACTAAAACCCATGAGACTTGTAGTTTTCAAAAATATTTTCATTTTTGATGAGACGCCGAATGAAAGCAGTTTAATCGCCGGCAACCGAAAACCCGCGATTTCCCGTAAATCCCGGTCGGCCCGTAGTCGAATGTATACAAAGAAAGTAAGCAGGGAGTAAACTCATTTCCCGAACGATTTTTAAAATTATTTTTTCACCACTAAAACCCATGAGACTTGTAGTTTTCAAAAATATTTTCATTTTTGATGAGACGCCGAATGAAAGCAGTTTAATCGCCGGCAACCGAAAACCCGCGATTTCCCGTAAATCCCGGTCGGCCCGTATAGTCGAATGTATACAAAGAAAGTAAGCAGGGAGTAAACTCATTTCCCGAACGATTTTTAAAATTATTTTTTCACCACTAAAACCCATGAGACTTGTAGTTTTCAAAAATATTTTCATTTTTGATGAGACGCCGAATGAAAGCAGTTTAATCGCCGGCAACCGAAAACCCGCGATTTCCCGTAAATCCCGTATAGTCGAATGTATACAAAGAAAGTAAGCAGGGAGTAAACTCATTTCCCGAACGATTTTTAAAATTATTTTTTCACCACTAAAACCCATGAGACTTGTAGTTTTCAAAAATATTTTCATTTTTGATGAGACGCCGAATGAAAGCAGTTTAATCGCCGGCAACCGAAAACCCGCGATTTCCCGTAAATCCCGTCGGCCCGTATAGTCGAATGTATACAAAGAAAGTAAGCAGGGAGTAAACTCATTTCCCGAACGATTTTTAAAATTATTTTTTCACCACTAAAACCCATGAGACTTGTAGTTTTCAAAAATATTTTCATTTTTGATGAGACGCCGAATGAAAGCAGTTTAATCGCCGGCAACCGAAAACCCGCGATTTCCCGTAAATCCCGTATAGTCGAATGTATACAAAGAAAGTAAGCAGGGAGTAAACTCATTTCCCGAACGATTTTTAAAATTATTTTTTCACCACTAAAACCCATGAGACTTGTAGTTTTCAAAAATATTTTCATTTTTGATGAGACGCCGAATGAAAGCAGTTTAATCGCCGGCAACCGAAAACCCGCGATTTCCCGTAAATCCCGGCTCGGCCCGTATAGTCGAATGTATACAAAGAAAGTAAGCAGGGAGTAAACTCATTTCCCGAACGATTTTTAAAATTATTTTTTCACCACTAAAACCCATGAGACTTGTAGTTTTCAAAAATATTTTCATTTTTGATGAGACGCCGAATGAAAGCAGTTTAATCGCCGGCAACCGAAAACCCGCGATTTCCCGTAAATCCCGTCGGCCCGTATAGTCGAATGTATACAAAGAAAGTAAGCAGGGAGTAAACTCATTTCCCGAACGATTTTTAAAATTATTTTTTCACCACTAAAACCCATGAGACTTGTAGTTTTCAAAAATATTTTCATTTTTGATGAGACGCCGAATGAAAGCAGTTTAATCGCCGGCAACCGAAAACCCGCGATTTCCCGTAAATCCCTCGTATAGTCGAATGTATACAAAGAAAGTAAGCAGGGAGTAAACTCATTTCCCGAACGATTTTTAAAATTATTTTTTCACCACTAAAACCCATGAGACTTGTAGTTTTCAAAAATATTTTCATTTTTGATGAGACGCCGAATGAAAGCAGTTTAATCGCCGGCAACCGAAAACCCGCGATTTCCCGTAAATCCCGGGCTCGGCCCGTATAGTAGAATGTATACAAAGAAAGTAAGCAGGGAGTAAACTCATTTCCCGAACGATTTTTAAAATTATTTTTTCACCACTAAAACCCATGAGACTTGTAGTTTTCAAAAATATTTTCATTTTTGATGAGACGCCGAATGAAAGCAGTTTAATCGCCGGCAACCGAAAACCCGCGATTTCCCGTAAATCCCGGATCGGCCCGTATAGTCGAATGTATACAAAGAAAGTAAGCAGGGAGTAAACTCATTTCCCGAACGATTTTTAAAATTATTTTTTCACCACTAAAACCCATGAGACTTGTAGTTTTCAAAAATATTTTCATTTTTGATGAGACGCCGAATGAAAGCAGTTTAATCGCCGGCAACCGAAAACCCGCGATTTCCCGTAAATCCCGTATAGTCGAATGTATACAAAGAAAGTAAGCAGGGAGTAAACTCATTTTCCGAACGATTTTTAAAATTATTTTTTCACCACTAAAACCCATGAGACTTGTAGTTTTCAAAAATATTTTCATTTTTGATGAGACGCCGAATGAAAGCAGTTTAATCGCCGGCAACCGAAAACCCGCGATTTCCCGTAAATCCCGTCGGCCCGTATAGTCGAATGTATACAAAGAAAGTAAGCAGGGAGTAAACTCATTTCCCGAACGATTTTTAAAATTATTTTTTCACCACTAAAACCCATGTAGTTTTCAAAAATATTTTCATTTTTGATGAGACGCCGAATGAAAGCAGTTTAATCGCCGGCAACCGAAAACCCGCGATTTCCCGTAAATCCCGTATAGTCGAATGTATACAAAGAAAGTAAGCAGGGAGTAAACTCATTTCCCGAACGATTTTTAAAATTATTTTTTCACCACTAAAACCCATGAGACTTGTAGTTTTCAAAAATATTTTCATTTTTGATGAGACGCCGAATGAAAGCAGTTTAATCGCCGGCAACCGAAAACCCGCGATTTCCCGTAAATCCCGTATAGTCGAATGTATACAAAGAAAGTAAGCAGGGAGTAAACTCATTTCCCGAACGATTTTTAAAATTATTTTTTCACCACTAAAACCCATGAGACTTGTAGTTTTCAAAAATATTTTCATTTTTGATGAGACGCCGAATGAAAGCAGTTTAATCGCCGGCAACCGAAAACCCGCGATTTCCCGTAAATCCCGGACTCGGCCCGTATAGTCGAATGTATACAAAGAAAGTAAGCAGGGAGTAAACTCATTTCCCGAACGATTTTTAAAATTATTTTTTCACCACTAAAACCCATGAGACTTGTAGTTTTCAAAAATATTTTCATTTTTGATGAGACGCCGAATGAAAGCAGTTTAATCGCCGGCAACCGAAAACCCGCGATTTCCCGTAAATCCCGTATAGTCGAATGTATACAAAGAAAGTAAGCAGGGAGTAAACTCATTTCCCGAACGATTTTTAAAATTATTTTTTCACCACTAAAACCCATGAGACTTGTAGTTTTCAAAAATATTTTCATTTTTGATGAGACGCCGAATGAAAGCAGTTTAATCGCCGGCAACCGAAAACCCGCGATTTCCCGTAAATCCCGTATAGTCGAATGTATACAAAGAAAGTAAGCAGGGAGTAAACTCATTTCCCGAACGATTTTTAAAATTATTTTTTCACCACTAAAACCCATGAGACTTGTAGTTTTCAAAAATATTTTCATTTTTGATGAGACGCCGAATGAAAGCAGTTTAATCGCCGGCAACCGAAAACCCGCGATTTCCCGTAAATCCCGTATAGTCGAATGTATACAAAGAAAGTAAGCAGGGAGTAAACTCATTTCCCGAACGATTTTTAAAATTATTTTTTCACCACTAAAACCCATGAGACTTGTAGTTTTCAAAAATATTTTCATTTTTGATGAGACGCCGAATGAAAGCAGTTTAATCGCCGGCAACCGAAAACCCGCGATTTCCCGTAAATCCCGTATAGTCGAATGTATACAAAGAAAGTAAGCAGGGAGTAAACTCATTTCCCGAACGATTTTTAAAATTATTTTTTCACCACTAAAACCCATGAGACTTGTAGTTTTCAAAAATATTTTCATTTTTGATGAGACGCCGAATGAAAGCAGTTTAATCGCCGGCAACCGAAAACCCGCGATTTCCCGTAAATCCATCGGCCGTATAGTCGAATGTATACAAAGAAAGTAAGCAGGGAGTAAACTCATTTCCCG
This sequence comes from Hydractinia echinata, assembly GCA_030067915.1. Taxonomy (NCBI): domain Eukaryota; kingdom Metazoa; phylum Cnidaria; class Hydrozoa; order Anthoathecata; family Hydractiniidae; genus Hydractinia; species Hydractinia echinata. The sequence continues at coordinate 9,292 of JASGCC010004058.1, read as the reverse complement.
AACGATTTTTAAAATTATTTTTTCACCACTAAAACCCATGAGACTTGTAGTTTTCAAAAATATTTTCATTTTTGATGAGACGCCGAATGAAAGCAGTTTAATCGCCGGCAACCGAAAACCCGCGATTTCCCGTAAATCCCGTATAGTCGAATGTATACAAAGAAAGTAAGCAGGGAGTAAACTCATTTCCCGAACGATTTTTAAAATTATTTTTTCACCACTAAAACCCATGAGACTTGTAGTTTTCAAAAATATTTTCATTTTTGATGAGACGCCGAATGAAAGCAGTTTAATCGCCGGCAACCGAAAACCCGCGATTTCCCGTAAATCCCGGTCGGCCCGTATAGTCGAATGTATACAAAGAAAGTAAGCAGGGAGTAAACTCATTTCCCGAACGATTTTTAAAATTATTTTTTCACCACTAAAACCCATGAGACTTGTAGTTTTCAAAAATATTTTCATTTTTGATGAGACGCCGAATGAAAGCAGTTTAATCGCCGGCAACCGAAAACCCGCGATTTCCCGTAAATCCCGGCCCGTATAGTCGAATGTATACAAAGAAAGCAGGGAGTAAACTCATTTCCCGAACGATTTTTAAAATTATTTTTTCACCACTAAAACCCATGAGACTTGTAGTTTTCAAAAAATTTTCATTTTTGATGAGACGCCGAATGAAAGCAGTTTAATCGCCGGCAACCGAAAACCCGCGATTTCCCGTAAATCCGGCTCGGCCCGTATAGTCGAATGTATACAAAGAAAGTAAGCAGGGAGTAAACTCATTTCCCGAACGATTTTTAAAATTATTTTTTCACCACTAAAACCCATGAGACTTGTAGTTTTCAAAATATTTTCATTTTTGATGAGACGCCGAATGAAAGCAGTTTAATCGCCGGCAACCGAAAACCCGCGATTTCCCGTAAATCCCGGTCGGCCCGTATAGTCGAATGTATACAAAGAAAGTAAGCAGGGAGTAAACTCATTTCCCGAACGATTTTTAAAATTATTTTTTCACCACTAAAACCCATGAGACTTGTAGTTTTAAAAAATATTTTCATTTTTGATGAGACGCCGAATGAAAGCAGTTTAATCGCCGGCAACCGAAAACCCGCGATTTCCCGTAAATCCCGTATAGTCGAATGTATACAAAGAAAGTAAGCAGGGAGTAAACTCATTTCCCGAACGATTTTTAAAATTATTTTTTCACCACTAAAACCCATGAGACTTGTAGTTTTCAAAAATATTTTCATTTTTGATGAGACGCCGAATGAAAGCAGTTTAATCGCCGGCAACCGAAAACCCGCGATTTCCCGTAAATCCCGTATAGTCGAATGTATACAAAGAAAGTAAGCAGGGAGTAAACTCATTTCCCGAACGATTTTTAAAATTATTTTTTCACCACTAAAACCCATGAGACTTGTAGTTTTCAAAAATATTTTCATTTTTGATGAGACGCCGAATGAAAGCAGTTTAATCGCCGGCAACCGAAAACCCGCGATTTCCCGTAAATCCCTCGTATAGTCGAATGTATACAAAGAAAGTAAGCAGGGAGTAAACTCATTTCCCGAACGATTTTTAAAATTATTTTTTCACCACTAAAACCCATGAGACTTGTAGTTTTCAAAAATATTTTCATTTTTGATGAGACGCCGAATGAAAGCAGTTTAATCGCCGGCAACCGAAAACCCGCGATTTCCCGTAAATCCCGTCGGCCGTATAGTCGAATGTATACAAAGAAAGTAAGCAGGGAGTAAACTCATTTCCCGAACGATTTTTAAAATTATTTTTTCACCACTAAAACCCATGAGACTTGTAGTTTTCAAAAATATTTTCATTTTTGATGAGACGCCGAATGAAAGCAGTTTAATCGCCGGCAACCGAAAACCCGCGATTTCCCGTAAATCCCGTATAGTCGAATGTATACAAAGAAAGTAAGCAGGGAGTAAACTCATTTCCCGAACGATTTTTAAAATTATTTTTTCACCACTAAAACCCATGAGACTTGTAGTTTTCAAAAATATTTTCATTTTTGATGAGACGCCGAATGAAAGCAGTTTAATCGCCGGCAACCGAAAACCCGCGATTTCCCGTAAATCCCGTATAGTCGAATGTATACAAAGAAAGTAAGCAGGGAGTAAACTCATTTCCCGAACGATTTTTAAAATTATTTTTTCACCACTAAAACCCATGAGACTTGTAGTTTTCAAAAATATTTTCATTTTTGATGAGACGCCGAATGAAAGCAGTTTAATCGCCGGCAACCGAAAACCCGCGATTTCCCGTAAATCCCGTCGGCCGTATAGTCGAATGTATACAAAGAAAGTAAGCAGGGAGTAAACTCATTTCCCGAACGATTTTTAAAATTATTTTTTCACCACTAAAACCCATGAGACTTGTAGTTTTCAAAAATATTTTCATTTTTGATGAGACGCCGAATGAAAGCAGTTTAATCGCCGGCAACCGAAAACCCGCGATTTCCCGTAAATCCCGTATAGTCGAATGTATACAAAGAAAGTAAGCAGGGAGTAAACTCATTTCCCGAACGATTTTTAAAATTATTTTTTCACCACTAAAACCCATGAGACTTGTAGTTTTCAAAATATTTTCATTTTTGATGAGACGCCGAATGAAAGCAGTTTAATCACCGGCAACCGAAAACCCGCGATTTCCCGTAAATCCCGTATAGTCGAATGTATACAAAGAAAGTAAGCAGGGAGTAAACTCATTTCCCGAACGATTTTTAAAATTATTTTTTCACCACTAAAACCCATGAGACTTGTAGTTTTCAAAAATATTTTCATTTTTGATGAGACGCCGAATGAAAGCAGTTTAATCGCCGGCAACCGAAAACCCGCGATTTCCCGTAAATCCCGGATCGGCCGTATAGTCGAATGTATACAAAGAAAGTAAGCAGGGAGTAAACTCATTTCCCGAACGATTTTTAAAATTATTTTTTCACCACTAAAACCCATGAGACTTGTAGTTTTCAAAAATATTTTCATTTTTGATGAGACGCCGAATGAAAGCAGTTTAATCGCCGGCAACCGAAAACCCGCGATTTCCCGTAAATCCCGTATAGTCGAATGTATACAAAGAAAGTAAGCAGGGAGTAAACTCATTTCCCGAACGATTTTTAAAATTATTTTTTCACCACTAAAACCCATGAGACTTGTAGTTTTCAAAAATATTTTCATTTTTGATGAGACGCCGAATGAAAGCAGTTTAATCGCCGGCAACCGAAAACCCGCGATTTCCCGTAAATCCTCGGCCCGTATAGTCGAATGTATACAAAGAAAGTAAGCAGGGAGTAAACTCATTTCCCGAACGATTTTTAAAATTATTTTTTCACCACTAAAACCCATGAGACTTGTAGTTTTCAAAAATATTTTCATTTTTGATGAGACGCCGAATGAAAGCAGTTTAATCGCCGGCAACCGAAAACCCGCGATTTCCCGTAAATCCCGTATAGTCGAATGTATACAAAGAAAGTAAGCAGGGAGTAAACTCATTTCCCGAACGATTTTTAAAATTATTTTTTCACCACTAAAACCCATGAGACTTGTAGTTTTCAAAAATATTTTCATTTTTGATGAGACGCCGAATGAAAGCAGTTTAATCGCCGGCAACCGAAAACCCGCGATTTCCCGTAAATCCCGTATAGTCGAATGTATACAAAGAAAGTAAGCAGGGAGTAAACTCATTTCCCGAACGATTTTTAAAATTATTTTTTCACCACTAAAACCCATGAGACTTGTAGTTTTCAAAAATATTTTCATTTTTGATGAGACGCCGAATGAAAGCAGTTTAATCGCCGGCAACCGAAAACCCGCGATTTCCCGTAAATCCCGTATAGTCGAATGTATACAAAGAAAGTAAGCAGGGAGTAAACTCATTTCCCGAACGATTTTTAAAATTATTTTTTCACCACTAAAACCCATGAGACTTGTAGTTTTCAAAAATATTTTCATTTTTGATGAGACGCCGAATGAAAGCAGTTTAATCGCCGGCAACCGAAAACCCGCGATTTCCCGTAAATCCCGTATAGTCGAATGTATACAAAGAAAGTAAGCAGGGAGTAAACTCATTTCCCGAACGATTTTTAAAATTATTTTTTCACCACTAAAACCCATGAGACTTGTAGTTTTCAAAAATATTTTCATTTTTGATGAGACGCCGAATGAAAGCAGTTTAATCGCCGGCAACCGAAAACCCGCGATTTCCCGTAAATCCCTCGTATAGTCGAATGTATACAAAGAAAGTAAGCAGGGTAAACTCATTTCCCGAACGATTTTTAAAATTATTTTTTCACCACTAAAACCCATGAGACTTGTAGTTTTCAAAAATATTTTCATTTTTGATGAGACGCCGAATGAAAGCAGTTTAATCGCCGGCAACCGAAAACCCGCGATTTCCCGTAAATCCCGTCGGCCCGTATAGTCGAATGTATACAAAGAAAGTAAGCAGGGAGTAAACTCATTTCCCGAACGATTTTTAAAATTATTTTTTCACCACTAAAACCCATGAGACTTGTAGTTTTCAAAAATATTTTCATTTTTGATGAGACGCCGAATGAAAGCAGTTTAATCGCCGGCAACCGAAAACCCGCGATTTCCCGTAAATCCCGTATAGTCGAATGTATACAAAGAAAGTAAGCAGGGAGTATACTCATTTCCCGAACGATTTTTAAAATTATTTTTCACCACTAAAACCCATGAGACTTGTAATTTTCAAAAATATTTTCATTTTTGATGAGACGCCGAATGAAAGCAGTTTAATCGCCGGCAACCGAAAACCCGCGATTTCCCGTAAATCCCGGATCGGCCCGTATAGTCGAATGTATACAAAGAAAGTAAGCAGGGAGTAAACTCATTTCCCGAACGATTTTTAAAATTATTTTTTCACCACTAAAACCCATGAGACTTGTAGTTTTCAAAAATATTTTCATTTTTGATGAGACGCCGAATGAAAGCAGTTTAATCGCCGGCAACCGAAAACCCGCGATTTCCCGTAAATCCCGTATAGTCGAATGTATACAAAGAAAGTAAGCAGGGAGTAAACTCATTTCCCGAACGATTTTTAAAATTATTTTTTCACCACTAAAACCCATGAGACTTGTAGTTTTCAAAAATATTTTCATTTTTGATGAGACGCCGAATGAAAGCAGTTTAATCGCCGGCAACCGAAAACCCGCGATTTCCCGTAAATCCCGTATAGTCGAATGTATACAAAGAAAGTAAGCAGGGAGTAAACTCATTTCCCGAACGATTTTTAAAATTATTTTTTCACCACTAAAACCCATGAGACTTGTAGTTTTCAAAAATATTTTCATTTTTGATGAGACGCCGAATGAAAGCAGTTTAATCGCCGGCAACCGAAAACCCGCGATTTCCCGTAAATCCCGTATAGTCGAATGTATACAAAGAAAGTAAGCAGGGAGTAAACTCATTTCCCGAACGATTTTTAAAATTATTTTTTCACCACTAAAACCCATGAGACTTGTAGTTTTCAAAAATATTTTCATTTTTGATGAGACGCCGAATGAAAGCAGTTTAATCGCCGGCAACCGAAAACCCGCGATTTCCCGTAAATCCGGCTCGCCGTATAGTCGAATGTATACAAAGAAAGTAAGCAGGGAGTAAACTCATTTCCCGAACGATTTTTAAAATTATTTTTTCACCACTAAAACCCATGAGACTTGTAGTTTTCAAAAATATTTTCATTTTTGATGAGACGCCGAATGAAAGCAGTTTAATCGCCGGCAACCGAAAACCCGCGATTTCCCGTAAATCCTCGGCCCGTATAGTCGAATGTATACAAAGAAAGTAAGCAGGGAGTAAACTCATTTCCCGAACGATTTTTAAAATTATTTTTTCACCACTAAAACCCATGAGACTTGTAGTTTTCAAAAATATTTTCATTTTTGATGAGACGCCGAATGAAAGCAGTTTAATCGCCGGCAACCGAAAACCCGCGATTTCCCGTAAATCCCGGCTCGGCCCGTATAGTCGAATGTATACAAAGAAAGTAAGCAGGGAGTAAACTCATTTCCCGAACGATTTTTAAAATTATTTTTTCACCACTAAAACCCATGAGACTTGTAGTTTTCAAAAATATTTTCATTTTTGATGAGACGCCGAATGAAAGCAGTTTAATCGCCGGCAACCGAAAACCCGCGATTTCCCGTAAATCCCGTATAGTCGAATGTATACAAAGAAAGTAAGCAGGGAGTAAACTCATTTCCCGAACGATTTTTAAAATTATTTTTTCACCACTAAAACCCATGAGACTTGTAGTTTTCAAAAATATTTTCATTTTTGATGAGACGCCGAATGAAAGCAGTTTAATCGCCGGCAACCGAAAACCCGCGATTTCCCGTAAATCCGGATCGGCCCGTATAGTCGAATGTATACAAAGAAAGTAAGCAGGGAGTAAACTCATTTCCCGAACGATTTTTAAAATTATTTTTTCACCACTAAAACCCATGAGACTTGTAGTTTTCAAAAATATTTTCATTTTTGATGAGACGCCGAATGAAAGCAGTTTAATCGCCGGCAACCGAAAACCCGCGATTTCCCGTAAATCCCGTCGGCCCGTATAGTCGAATGTATACAAAGAAAGTAAGCAGGGAGTAAACTCATTTCCCGAACGATTTTTAAAATTATTTTTTCACCACTAAAACCCATGAGACTTGTAGTTTTCAAAAATATTTTCATTTTTGATGAGACGCCGAATGAAAGCAGTTTAATCGCCGGCAACCGAAAACCCGCGATTTCCCGTAAATCCCGTCGGCCGTAGTCGAATGTATACAAAGAAAGTACAGGGAGTAAACTCATTTCCCGAACGATTTTTAAAATTATTTTTTCACCACTAAAACCCATGAGACTTGTAGTTTTCAAAAATATTTTCATTTTTGATGAGACGCCGAATGAAAGCAGTTTAATCGCCGGCAACCGAAAACCCGCGATTTCCCGTAAATCCTCGGCCCGTATAGTCGAATGTATACAAAGAAAGTAAGCAGGGAGTAAACTCATTTCCCGAACGATTTTTAAAATTATTTTTTCACCACTAAAACCCATGAGACTTGTAGTTTTCAAAAATATTTTCATTTTTGATGAGACGCCGAATGAAAGCAGTTTAATCGCCGGCAACCGAAAACCCGCGATTTCCCGTAAATCCCGGTCGGCCCGTATAGTCGAATGTATACAAAGAAAGTAAGCAGGGAGTAAACTCATTTCCCGAACGATTTTTAAAATTATTTTTTCACCACTAAAACCCATGAGACTTGTAGTTTTTATTTTCATTTTTGATGAGACGCCGAATGAAAGCAGTTTAATCGCCGGCAACCGAAAACCCGCGATTTCCCGTAAATCCCGGATCGCCCGTATAGTCGAATGTATACAAAGAAAGTAAGCAGGGAGTAAACTCATTTCCCGAACGATTTTTAAAATTATTTTTTCACCACTAAAACCCATGAGACTTGTAGTTTTCAAAAATATTTTCATTTTTGATGAGACGCCGAATGAAAGCAGTTTAATCGCCGGCAACCGAAAACCCGCGATTTCCCGTAAATCCCGGCTCGGCCCGTATAGTCGAATGTATACAAAGAAAGTAAGCAGGGAGTAAACTCATTTCCCGAACGATTTTTAAAATTATTTTTTCACCACTAAAACCCATGAGACTTGTAGTTTTCAAAAATATTTTCATTTTTGATGAGACGCCGAATGAAAGCAGTTTAATCGCCGGCAACCGAAAACCCGCGATTTCCCGTAAATCCCGGCTCGGCCCGTATAGTCGAATGTATACAAAGAAAGTAAGCAGGGAGTAAACTCATTTCCCGAACGATTTTTAAAATTATTTTTTCACCACTAAAACCCATGAGACTTGTAGTTTTCAAAAATATTTTCATTTTTGATGAGACGCCGAATGAAAGCAGTTTAATCGCCGGCAACCGAAAACCCGCGATTTCCCGTAAATCCCGTCGGCCCGTAGTCGAATGTATACAAAGAAAGTACAGGGAGTAAACTCATTTCCCGAACGATTTTTAAAATTATTTTTTCACCACTAAAACCCATGAGACTTGTAGTTTTCAAAAATATTTTCATTTTTGATGAGACGCCGAATGAAAGCAGTTTAATCGCCGGCAACCGAAAACCCGCGATTTCCCGTAAATCCCGGACTCGGCCGTATAGTCGAATGTATACAAAGAAAGTAAGCAGGGAGTAAACTCATTTCCCGAACGATTTTTAAAATTATTTTTTCACCACTAAAACCCATGAGACTTGTAGTTTTCAAAAATATTTTCATTTTTGATGAGACGCCGAATGAAAGCAGTTTAATCGCCGGCAACCGAAAACCCGCGATTTCCCGTAAATCCCGGCTCGGCCCGTATAGTCGAATGTATACAAAGAAAGTACAGGGAGTAAACTCATTTCCCGAACGATTTTTAAAATTATTTTTCACCCACTAAAACCCATGAGACTTGTAGTTTTCAAAAAATTTTTCATTTTTGATGAGACGCCGAATGAAAGCAGTTTAATCGCCGGCAACCGAAAACCCGCGATTTCCCGTAAATCCCGTATAGTCGAATGTATACAAAGAAAGTAAGCAGAGAGTAAACTCATTTCCGGAACGATTTTTAAAATTATTTTTTCACCACTAAAACCCATGAGACTTGTAGTTTTCAAAAATATTTTCATTTTTGATGAGACGCCGAATGAAAGCAGTTTAATCGCCGGCAACCGAAAACCCGCGATTTCCCGTAAATCCCGTATAGTCGAATGTATACAAAGAAAGTAAGCAGGGAGTAAACTCATTTCCCGAACGATTTTTAAAATTATTTTTTCACCACTAAAACCCATGAGACTTGTAGTTTTAAAAATATTTTCATTTTTGATGAGACGCCGAATGAAAGCAGTTTAATCGCCGGCAACCGAAAACCCGCGATTTCCCGTAAATCCCGTATAGTCGAATGTATACAAAGAAAGTAAGCAGGGAGTAAACTCATTTCCCGAACGATTTTTAAAATTATTTTTTCACCACTAAAACCCATGAGACTTGTAGTTTTCAAAAATATTTTCATTTTTGATGAGACGCCGAATGAAAGCAGTTTAATCGCCGGCAACCGAAAACCCGCGATTTCCCGTAAATCCCGGACTCGCCGTATAGTCGAATGTATACAAAGAAAGTAAGCAGGGAGTAAACTCATTTCCCGAACGATTTTTAAAATTATTTTTTCACCACTAAAACCCATGAGACTTGTAGTTTTCAAAAATATTTTCATTTTTGATGAGACGCC
>JASGCC010004057.1:0-21361 GCA_030067915.1 Hydractinia echinata | reverse complement strand
CGCTATTATTTGAACCGATTGACTGTGTGACTTAATTGAACTGATTTTGGACTTTGACCTTATAAATGTGATAAATGAGCCAATTGGACTCCAAGAAATAACTTCTTCTTAATTTGACATGATTGCTGGAACTCAGCGATTACACTGGGCGCTGTGGTAGCGCCTTATTTAAATTTAGAATAAATAAGTCATTTTTAATGTGTGACGATCTTCTCTAAATCATTGACAGCACTTATGTTGAAAGCACTGATATCATCACGATCAACATAAGTGCTGTCAATGATTTCGCTATTATTTGCATCTCGAATTGAACCAGAATATTGTCAATCTTTCAGATAGTTAAGATAGTTAATAAAATTATTGCCAAGTATGAATTTCCTTTCTTGTTCAGGTGTAATTTCTTTGTACTTAAACACGAATCATCAATATTGTTGTTACTAATGACGTCGATTTCATTAGTAACAACAATATTGATGATTCGTGTTTAAGTACAAAGAAATTACACCTGAACAAGAAAAGAAATTCATACTTGGCAAATAATTTTATTAACTATCTTAACTATCTGAAAGATTGACAATATTCTGATTCAATTCGAGATGCAAATAATAGCGAAATCATTGACAGCACTTATGTTGATCGTGATGATATCAGTGCTTTTATGAAAGGTTTGAGGTTATCTCATCCAAAAAATGTTATCTTATCTTACGTAAATGTTAATTTGATTAGGAATAAACTGGATGACTTGGGCAATGTAGTCTTACAAAATGTAAGATGTTCTTTGTATAGCTGAAACTAAGCTTGACGAATCTTTTCCTGAGGGGCAGTTTATGCTAGATGGCTACAAAAAACCATACAGGCTAGATGTAACAGCCTCAACTGGTGGTCTTTTGACATATGTTAATTGTAACATCCCTTCCAGGGCAATTAAATTCTTTCCTAACTCGCCGGACATTCAGTGTATTCCAGTTGAATTAAACTTTCGTAAGCAAAAATGGTTAATTTTGACTATATATCGAAAATCCTTCCCAAAATTTACGTTATTTTTTGGACCATATATCTGCTTTGTTAGATTTTATTCTGAAAATTACGAAAATATAATTATTCAAGGAGATTTTACAATGTTACAACTAGTGTAGAGATCTCTTCATTTATGGCTGACCATGGTCTTTACAGTTTGATAAAAAATCCTTACATGCTTTAAAATCAGCTGAACGGACGTTGTATTGACCTGATCTTGACAAATAAAAAAACACAGTTTCCAAAAAGAGCCAATCATTTGAAACTGGTGTTAGTGATTACCATCATATGATTTACACTATGCTAAAGTCAAACATTTTTTCATATACCTCCTAAACAGGTTGTCTATCGTAGTTTCAAAAAATTCTCTGAAGACGCTTTTTTCAAATGATCTTAAGGCAAGTCTTGTGACATCCCAAAGTGGAAATTTACCTCTTTTAATGAAATGCTCTCAATACTCTTAACAGACATGCCCCCTACAAAAGAGAATCATACGGGGAAATAATAAACCCCATATTAGTAAAAAACTTCGGGAAAGCCATAATGAAGCGTTCTCGACTAAAAAATATTTATAATAAAACAAGAAGCGTTAATGACTTTAACAAATATAAAAGTCAACGGAATTATGTAGTAAATTCTGAACAAACTTTCAAAAGAACAGTTCTTTGAGAAGGTTGATCGTAATAAAAACGAGCAGCAGTTCTAAAGATTTCTGGTCAGCTTGTAAACCCTTTTTTAGCAACAAATGTATTTCAAATGAAGCTGTCTCTTTGATTGAAAATAATATTGTTGTTCAGAATGAAAAGAAGTTGCAGATATTTTTAACGATTATTTCACGAATGTTACGTCTTCTCTAGGCATTGTCAAGTGGAAAAATGATTATGTTTGCACTGAGTTATATCAAGATCCTAGATAAGTATTCAGATCACCCGAGCATTAACAACATTAAGGATTTATATAATGACGGATCTACTTTCAAATTCTCTCATATTCACCCATGGAGACTTATCAAGTCATTATGAGTATGAACCCAAAAAAAATCAACTAGTGGTCAAATTTCAACTAAAGTTCTCCAATCTGTTGCTAGGATTGTAGTGTTCCTCTAACTGATTGCATTAACACGTGTATCTTAGAAGGCACTTTTCAAACGGAGCTAAAGTTTAGCTAGTGTCATTCCTATTCATAAACAGGATGACACTACTTTAAAAAAAGAATTATAGGCCCATTAGCCTCCTTCCAACCTTATCGAAAGTTTTTGAAAAGCTCATCTTCTTCAATTAAATGTTTTTTCCAAAATAAATTTTCAAGTAATCTTTGTGGATTCCGAGCAAACTATAGTACACAGACAGCCCTGATAAATTTGCTCCATAAATGGCAATCTTGTCTTGATAATTCTGGTAAAGTTGGTACTATTCTTATGGACTTATCTAAAGCATTTGATTGTCTACCACATGAACTCCTAAATTGCAAAATTAGCAGCATATGGTTTCAGTCAAAATAGCTTAAAACTTCTTAGGCATTATCTTAGTAACAGATTCCAGAGAGTGAAGATAGGATCAGCTTACAGTATGTGGCTTGAGATCCTTCTAGGAGTGCCTCAAGGTTCAATATTAGGTCCTCTATTATTTAACATATTTATAAATGATTTTTTTTCGTTCATGCAAAGGACAGAAGTTTGCAATTTTGCTGACGACAATACTCTGTACAGTTGTGCATCATCAATCGATTCTGTTATTTCTGATCTAGAGGTGGATATGGAAAACTCATTGCGTTGGTTTAAAGCTAACCAACTCGTTGCTAACCCAGCGAAATTTTCAGCTTATGTTCTTGGGCATGGATGAGAGAAAATTAGCTTTGTGCATCAATCAGAAGCAAATTATTCCTTCCTACAGTGTTAAATTATTAGGAATGCATATTGACAGGAAACTTAAATTTGATATACATATAAATACTATTTGTAATCAAGCTACCAAAAAAGTTGCGATGCCTGCAACGTATTAGGAAATTTGTTACAGATCAACAGGCAATACGCCTATGTAATGCGTTTGTTTTATCAACTTTTAAGTATTGTCCTCTTATATGGATGTACTGTAGCAAAACCTGTAATAATAAAGTTAATAGGGTTCACAAAGGAACATTAAGAACAGTAACTGGAGAGTATGAGTGTTCTCTGAGTGATATTCTTTTATCTACTGGCGGTGTTACAATACACACCGCAAATTTAAATATTATGTTATCAGAAATTTACAAAAGCTTGTTCGGATCAAATCCAGACTTAATAAAAAGTCTCTTTCAATACAAGAACACTTCTTACGCACTACGTAATTCGAGTGTACTGTGTCTTCCTCCAACTAAATCAGTACGTTTTGGAACAAACTCGTTGTTATTTAGAAGCTGTCAATTATGGAACTCGCTTCCAAAAAATAAAGTTATCTGGTTCCATTGAGGACTTCAAAAAATCGCTAGTATCTTGGACTGGACTAAAATGTTTATGTCCGCTTTGTAAATAATAGCCCTATTTATATTAGGACATATTTTTAACTTTTATTTTTATTTTCATACTATAATTTTTGTTGGTTTTTAATTAGTACTTGTAACTATCTCGTTACCAACGTTAAATAAATGTTTACTTACTTACTTCACTGTTAAAAGCGATGCAACCTAGTAATATCAGAAAAATATCGCTAAATACATGTTGGTACGAATATGTGACGCAACCGTTGTAACTCAAACGGACTGATACCGTTAGAAAGTCAATGAAATGTAGTTTTTTGAAACTGTCCTCTATTTCTTCAGCGCGCGCTAACGGCTAGGATCGGTCCCACAGTAAAAAATGACTTTTTTATCTAAATTTTAAATAAAGCGCTACCACAGCGCCCAGTGTAATCGCTGAGTTCCAGCAATCATGTCAAATTAAGAAGAATGTTATTTCTTGGAGTCCAATTGGCTCATTTATCACATTTATAAGGTCAAAGTCCAAAATCAGTTCAATTAAGTCCCACAGTCAATCGTTTCACTGTTAAAAGCGATGCAACCTAGTAATATCAGAAAAATATCGCTAAATACATGTTGGTACGAATATGTGACGCAACCGTTGTAACTCAAACGGACTGATACCGTTAGAAAGTCAATGAAATGTAGTTTTTGAAACTGTCTCTATTTCTTCAGCGCGCGCTAACGGCTAGGATCGGTCCCACAGTAAAAAATGACTTATTTATCTAAATTTTAAATAAAGCGCTACCACAGCGCCCAGTGTAATCGCTGAGTTCCAGCAATCATGTCAAATTAAGAAGAATGTTATTTCTTGGAGTCCAATTGTCTCATTTATCACATTTATAAGGTCAAAGTCCAAAATCAGTTCAATTAAGTCACACAGTCAATCGTTTCACTGTTAAAAGCGATGCAACCTAGTAATATCAGAAAAATATCGCTAAATACATGTTGGTACGAATATGTGACGCAACCGTTGTAACTCAAACGGACTGATACCGTTAGAAAGTCAATGAAATGTAGTTTTTGAAACTGTCTCTATTTCTTCAGCGCGCGCTAACGGCTAGGATCGGTCCCACAGTAAAAAATGACTTATTTATCTAAATTTTAAATAAAGCGCTACCACAGCGCCCAGTGTAATCGCTGAGTTCCAGCAATCATGTCAAATTAAGAAGAATGTTATTTCTTGGAGTCCAATTGGCTCATTTATCACATTTATAAGGTCAAAGTCCAAAATCAGTTCAATTAAGTCCCACAGTCAATCGTTTCACTGTTAAAAGCGATGCAACCTAGTAATATCAGAAAAATATCGCTAAATACATGTTGGTACGAATATGTGACGCAACCGTTGTAACTCAAACGGACTGATACCGTTAGAAAGTCAATGAAATGTAGTTTTTGAAACTGTCTCTATTTCTTCAGCGCGCGCTAACGGCTAGGATCGGTCCCACAGTAAAAAATGACTTATTTATCTAAATTTTAAATAAAGCGCTACCACAGCGCCCAGTGTAATCGCTGAGTTCCAGCAATCATGTCAAATTAAGAAGAATGTTATTTCTTGGAGTCCAATTGGCTCATTTATCACATTTATAAGGTCAAAGTCCAAAATCAGTTCAATTAAGTCACACAGTCAATCGTTTCACTGTTAAAAGCGATGCAACCTAGTAATATCAGAAAAATATCGCTAAATACATGTTGGTACGAATATGTGACGCAACCGTTGTAACTCAAACGGACTGATACCGTTAGAAAGTCAATGAAATGTAGTTTTTGAAACTGTCTCTATTTCTTCAGCGCGCGCTAACGGCTAGGATCGGTCCCACAGTAAAAAATGACTTATTTATCTAAATTTTAAATAAAGCGCTACCACAGCGCCCAGTGTAATCGCTGAGTTCCAGCAATCATGTCAAATTAAGAAGAATGTTATTTCTTGGAGTCCAATTGGCTCATTTATCACATTTATAAGGTCAAAGTCCAAAATCAGTTCAATTAAGTCCCACAGTCAATCGTTTCACTGTTAAAAGCGATGCAACCTAGTAATATCAGAAAAATATCGCTAAATACATGTTGGTACGAATATGTGACGCAACCGTTGTAACTCAAACGGACTGATACCGTTAGAAAGTCAATGAAATGTAGTTTTTGAAACTGTCTCTATTTCTTCAGCGCGCGCTAACGGCTAGGATCGGTCCCACAGTAAAAAATGACTTATTTATCTAAATTTTAAATAAAGCGCTACCACAGCGCCCAGTGTAATCGCTGAGTTCCAGCAATCATGTCAAATTAAGAAGAATGTTATTTCTTGGAGTCCAATTGGCTCATTTATCACATTTATAAGGTCAAAGTCCAAAATCAGTTCAATTAAGTCACACAGTCAATCGTTTCACTGTTAAAAGCGATGCAACCTAGTAATATCAGAAAAATATCGCTAAATACATGTTGGTACGAATATGTGACGCAACCGTTGTAACTCAAACGGACTGATACCGTTAGAAAGTCAATGAAATGTAGTTTTTGAAACTGTCTCTATTTCTTCAGCGCGCGCTAACGGCTAGGATCGGTCCCACAGTAAAAAATGACTTATTTATCTAAATTTTAAATAAAGCGCTACCACAGCGCCCAGTGTAATCGCTGAGTTCCAGCAATCATGTCAAATTAAGAAGAATGTTATTTCTTGGAGTCCAATTGGCTCATTTATCACATTTATAAGGTCAAAGTCCAAAATCAGTTCAATTAAGTCCCACAGTCAATCGTTTCACTGTTAAAAGCGATGCAACCTAGTAATATCAGAAAAATATCGCTAAATACATGTTGGTACGAATATGTGACGCAACCGTTGTAACTCAAACGGACTGATACCGTTAGAAAGTCAATGAAATGTAGTTTTTGAAACTGTCTCTATTTCTTCAGCGCGCGCTAACGGCTAGGATCGGTCCCACAGTAAAAAATGACTTATTTATCTAAATTTTAAATAAAGCGCTACCACAGCGCCCAGTGTAATCGCTGAGTTCCAGCAATCATGTCAAATTAAGAAGAATGTTATTTCTTGGAGTCCAATTGGCTCATTTATCACATTTATAAGGTCAAAGTCCAAAATCAGTTCAATTAAGTCCCACAGTCAATCGTTTCACTGTTAAAAGCGATGCAACCTAGTAATATCAGAAAAATATCGCTAAATACATGTTGGTACGAATATGTGACGCAACCGTTGTAACTCAAACGGACTGATACCGTTAGAAAGTCAATGAAATGTAGTTTTTGAAACTGTCTCTATTTCTTCAGCGCGCGCTAACGGCTAGGATCGGTCCCACAGTAAAAAATGACTTATTTATCTAAATTTTAAATAAAGCGCTACCACAGCGCCCAGTGTAATCGCTGAGTTCCAGCAATCATGTCAAATTAAGAAGAATGTTATTTCTTGGAGTCCAATTGGCTCATTTATCACATTTATAAGGTCAAAGTCCAAAATCAGTTCAATTAAGTCCCACAGTCAATCGTTTCACTGTTAAAAGCGATGCAACCTAGTAATATCAGAAAAATATCGCTAAATACATGTTGGTACGAATATGTGACGCAACCGTTGTAACTCAAACGGACTGATACCGTTAGAAAGTCAATGAAATGTAGTTTTTGAAACTGTCTCTATTTCTTCAGCGCGCGCTAACGGCTAGGATCGGTCCCACAGTAAAAAATGACTTATTTATCTAAATTTTAAATAAAGCGCTACCACAGCGCCCAGTGTAATCGCTGAGTTCCAGCAATCATGTCAAATTAAGAAGAATGTTATTTCTTGGAGTCCAATTGGCTCATTTATCACATTTATAAGGTCAAAGTCCAAAATCAGTTCAATTAAGTCACACAGTCAATCGTTTCACTGTTAAAAGCGATGCAACCTAGTAATATCAGAAAAATATCGCTAAATACATGTTGGTACGAATATGTGACGCAACCGTTGTAACTCAAACGGACTGATACCGTTAGAAAGTCAATGAAATGTAGTTTTTGAAACTGTCTCTATTTCTTCAGCGCGCGCTAACGGCTAGGATCGGTCCCACAGTAAAAAATGACTTATTTATCTAAATTTTAAATAAAGCGCTACCACAGCGCCCAGTGTAATCGCTGAGTTCCAGCAATCATGTCAAATTAAGAAGAATGTTATTTCTTGGAGTCCAATTGGCTCATTTATCACATTTATAAGGTCAAAGTCCAAAATCAGTTCAATTAAGTCACACAGTCAATCGTTTCACTGTTAAAAGCGATGCAACCTAGTAATATCAGAAAAATATCGCTAAATACATGTTGGTACGAATATGTGACGCAACCGTTGTAACTCAAACGGACTGATACCGTTAGAAAGTCAATGAAATGTAGTTTTTGAAACTGTCTCTATTTCTTCAGCGCGCGCTAACGGCTAGGATCGGTCCCACAGTAAAAAATGACTTATTTATCTAAATTTTAAATAAAGCGCTACCACAGCGCCCAGTGTAATCGCTGAGTTCCAGCAATCATGTCAAATTAAGAAGAATGTTATTTCTTGGAGTCCAATTGGCTCATTTATCACATTTATAAGGTCAAAGTCCAAAATCAGTTCAATTAAGTCACACAGTCAATCGTTTCACTGTTAAAAGCGATGCAACCTAGTAATATCAGAAAAATATCGCTAAATACATGTTGGTACGAATATGTGACGCAACCGTTGTAACTCAAACGGACTGATACCGTTAGAAAGTCAATGAAATGTAGTTTTTGAAACTGTCTCTATTTCTTCAGCGCGCGCTAACGGCTAGGATCGGTCCCACAGTAAAAAATGACTTATTTATCTAAATTTTAAATAAAGCGCTACCACAGCGCCCAGTGTAATCGCTGAGTTCCAGCAATCATGTCAAATTAAGAAGAATGTTATTTCTTGGAGTCCAATTGGCTCATTTATCACATTTATAAGGTCAAAGTCCAAAATCAGTTCAATTAAGTCACACAGTCAATCGTTTCACTGTTAAAAGCGATGCAACCTAGTAATATCAGAAAAATATCGCTAAATACATGTTGGTACGAATATGTGACGCAACCGTTGTAACTCAAACGGACTGATACCGTTAGAAAGTCAATGAAATGTAGTTTTTGAAACTGTCTCTATTTCTTCAGCGCGCGCTAACGGCTAGGATCGGTCCCACAGTAAAAAATGACTTATTTATCTAAATTTTAAATAAAGCGCTACCACAGCGCCCAGTGTAATCGCTGAGTTCCAGCAATCATGTCAAATTAAGAAGAATGTTATTTCTTGGAGTCCAATTGGCTCATTTATCACATTTATAAGGTCAAAGTCCAAAATCAGTTCAATTAAGTCACACAGTCAATCGTTTCACTGTTAAAAGCGATGCAACCTAGTAATATCAGAAAAATATCGCTAAATACATGTTGGTACGAATATGTGACGCAACCGTTGTAACTCAAACGGACTGATACCGTTAGAAAGTCAATGAAATGTAGTTTTTGAAACTGTCTCTATTTCTTCAGCGCGCGCTAACGGCTAGGATCGGTCCCACAGTAAAAAATGACTTATTTATCTAAATTTTAAATAAAGCGCTACCACAGCGCCCAGTGTAATCGCTGAGTTCCAGCAATCATGTCAAATTAAGAAGAATGTTATTTCTTGGAGTCCAATTGGCTCATTTATCACATTTATAAGGTCAAAGTCCAAAATCAGTTCAATTAAGTCACACAGTCAATCGTTTCACTGTTAAAAGCGATGCAACCTAGTAATATCAGAAAAATATCGCTAAATACATGTTGGTACGAATATGTGACGCAACCGTTGTAACTCAAACGGACTGATACCGTTAGAAAGTCAATGAAATGTAGTTTTTGAAACTGTCTCTATTTCTTCAGCGCGCGCTAACGGCTAGGATCGGTCCCACAGTAAAAAATGACTTATTTATCTAAATTTTAAATAAAGCGCTACCACAGCGCCCAGTGTAATCGCTGAGTTCCAGCAATCATGTCAAATTAAGAAGAATGTTATTTCTTGGAGTCCAATTGGCTCATTTATCACATTTATAAGGTCAAAGTCCAAAATCAGTTCAATTAAGTCCCACAGTCAATCGTTTCACTGTTAAAAGCGATGCAACCTAGTAATATCAGAAAAATATCGCTAAATACATGTTGGTACGAATATGTGACGCAACCGTTGTAACTCAAACGGACTGATACCGTTAGAAAGTCAATGAAATGTAGTTTTTGAAACTGTCTCTATTTCTTCAGCGCGCGCTAACGGCTAGGATCGGTCCCACAGTAAAAAATGACTTATTTATCTAAATTTTAAATAAAGCGCTACCACAGCGCCCAGTGTAATCGCTGAGTTCCAGCAATCATGTCAAATTAAGAAGAATGTTATTTCTTGGAGTCCAATTGGCTCATTTATCACATTTATAAGGTCAAAGTCCAAAATCAGTTCAATTAAGTCACACAGTCAATCGTTTCACTGTTAAAAGCGATGCAACCTAGTAATATCAGAAAAATATCGCTAAATACATGTTGGTACGAATATGTGACGCAACCGTTGTAACTCAAACGGACTGATACCGTTAGAAAGTCAATGAAATGTAGTTTTTGAAACTGTCTCTATTTCTTCAGCGCGCGCTAACGGCTAGGATCGGTCCCACAGTAAAAAATGACTTATTTATCTAAATTTTAAATAAAGCGCTACCACAGCGCCCAGTGTAATCGCTGAGTTCCAGCAATCATGTCAAATTAAGAAGAATGTTATTTCTTGGAGTCCAATTGGCTCATTTATCACATTTATAAGGTCAAAGTCCAAAATCAGTTCAATTAAGTCCCACAGTCAATCGTTTCACTGTTAAAAGCGATGCAACCTAGTAATATCAGAAAAATATCGCTAAATACATGTTGGTACGAATATGTGACGCAACCGTTGTAACTCAAACGGACTGATACCGTTAGAAAGTCAATGAAATGTAGTTTTTGAAACTGTCTCTATTTCTTCAGCGCGCGCTAACGGCTAGGATCGGTCCCACAGTAAAAAATGACTTATTTATCTAAATTTTAAATAAAGCGCTACCACAGCGCCCAGTGTAATCGCTGAGTTCCAGCAATCATGTCAAATTAAGAAGAATGTTATTTCTTGGAGTCCAATTGGCTCATTTATCACATTTATAAGGTCAAAGTCCAAAATCAGTTCAATTAAGTCCCACAGTCAATCGTTTCACTGTTAAAAGCGATGCAACCTAGTAATATCAGAAAAATATCGCTAAATACATGTTGGTACGAATATGTGACGCAACCGTTGTAACTCAAACGGACTGATACCGTTAGAAAGTCAATGAAATGTAGTTTTTGAAACTGTCTCTATTTCTTCAGCGCGCGCTAACGGCTAGGATCGGTCCCACAGTAAAAAATGACTTATTTATCTAAATTTTAAATAAAGCGCTACCACAGCGCCCAGTGTAATCGCTGAGTTCCAGCAATCATGTCAAATTAAGAAGAATGTTATTTCTTGGAGTCCAATTGGCTCATTTATCACATTTATAAGGTCAAAGTCCAAAATCAGTTCAATTAAGTCACACAGTCAATCGTTTCACTGTTAAAAGCGATGCAACCTAGTAATATCAGAAAAATATCGCTAAATACATGTTGGTACGAATATGTGACGCAACCGTTGTAACTCAAACGGACTGATACCGTTAGAAAGTCAATGAAATGTAGTTTTTGAAACTGTCTCTATTTCTTCAGCGCGCGCTAACGGCTAGGATCGGTCCCACAGTAAAAAATGACTTATTTATCTAAATTTTAAATAAAGCGCTACCACAGCGCCCAGTGTAATCGCTGAGTTCCAGCAATCATGTCAAATTAAGAAGAATGTTATTTCTTGGAGTCCAATTGGCTCATTTATCACATTTATAAGGTCAAAGTCCAAAATCAGTTCAATTAAGTCCCACAGTCAATCGTTTCACTGTTAAAAGCGATGCAACCTAGTAATATCAGAAAAATATCGCTAAATACATGTTGGTACGAATATGTGACGCAACCGTTGTAACTCAAACGGACTGATACCGTTAGAAAGTCAATGAAATGTAGTTTTTGAAACTGTCTCTATTTCTTCAGCGCGCGCTAACGGCTAGGATCGGTCCCACAGTAAAAAATGACTTATTTATCTAAATTTTAAATAAAGCGCTACCACAGCGCCCAGTGTAATCGCTGAGTTCCAGCAATCATGTCAAATTAAGAAGAATGTTATTTCTTGGAGTCCAATTGGCTCATTTATCACATTTATAAGGTCAAAGTCCAAAATCAGTTCAATTAAGTCACACAGTCAATCGTTTCACTGTTAAAAGCGATGCAACCTAGTAATATCAGAAAAATATCGCTAAATACATGTTGGTACGAATATGTGACGCAACCGTTGTAACTCAAACGGACTGATACCGTTAGAAAGTCAATGAAATGTAGTTTTTGAAACTGTCTCTATTTCTTCAGCGCGCGCTAACGGCTAGGATCGGTCCCACAGTAAAAAATGACTTATTTATCTAAATTTTAAATAAAGCGCTACCACAGCGCCCAGTGTAATCGCTGAGTTCCAGCAATCATGTCAAATTAAGAAGAATGTTATTTCTTGGAGTCCAATTGGCTCATTTATCACATTTATAAGGTCAAAGTCCAAAATCAGTTCAATTAAGTCACACAGTCAATCGTTTCACTGTTAAAAGCGATGCAACCTAGTAATATCAGAAAAATATCGCTAAATACATGTTGGTACGAATATGTGACGCAACCGTTGTAACTCAAACGGACTGATACCGTTAGAAAGTCAATGAAATGTAGTTTTTGAAACTGTCTCTATTTCTTCAGCGCGCGCTAACGGCTAGGATCGGTCCCACAGTAAAAAATGACTTATTTATCTAAATTTTAAATAAAGCGCTACCACAGCGCCCAGTGTAATCGCTGAGTTCCAGCAATCATGTCAAATTAAGAAGAATGTTATTTCTTGGAGTCCAATTGGCTCATTTATCACATTTATAAGGTCAAAGTCCAAAATCAGTTCAATTAAGTCCCACAGTCAATCGTTTCACTGTTAAAAGCGATGCAACCTAGTAATATCAGAAAAATATCGCTAAATACATGTTGGTACGAATATGTGACGCAACCGTTGTAACTCAAACGGACTGATACCGTTAGAAAGTCAATGAAATGTAGTTTTTGAAACTGTCTCTATTTCTTCAGCGCGCGCTAACGGCTAGGATCGGTCCCACAGTAAAAAATGACTTATTTATCTAAATTTTAAATAAAGCGCTACCACAGCGCCCAGTGTAATCGCTGAGTTCCAGCAATCATGTCAAATTAAGAAGAATGTTATTTCTTGGAGTCCAATTGGCTCATTTATCACATTTATAAGGTCAAAGTCCAAAATCAGTTCAATTAAGTCCCACAGTCAATCGTTTCACTGTTAAAAGCGATGCAACCTAGTAATATCAGAAAAATATCGCTAAATACATGTTGGTACGAATATGTGACGCAACCGTTGTAACTCAAACGGACTGATACCGTTAGAAAGTCAATGAAATGTAGTTTTTGAAACTGTCTCTATTTCTTCAGCGCGCGCTAACGGCTAGGATCGGTCCCACAGTAAAAAATGACTTATTTATCTAAATTTTAAATAAAGCGCTACCACAGCGCCCAGTGTAATCGCTGAGTTCCAGCAATCATGTCAAATTAAGAAGAATGTTATTTCTTGGAGTCCAATTGGCTCATTTATCACATTTATAAGGTCAAAGTCCAAAATCAGTTCAATTAAGTCCCACAGTCAATCGTTTCACTGTTAAAAGCGATGCAACCTAGTAATATCAGAAAAATATCGCTAAATACATGTTGGTACGAATATGTGACGCAACCGTTGTAACTCAAACGGACTGATACCGTTAGAAAGTCAATGAAATGTAGTTTTTGAAACTGTCTCTATTTCTTCAGCGCGCGCTAACGGCTAGGATCGGTCCCACAGTAAAAAATGACTTATTTATCTAAATTTTAAATAAAGCGCTACCACAGCGCCCAGTGTAATCGCTGAGTTCCAGCAATCATGTCAAATTAAGAAGAATGTTATTTCTTGGAGTCCAATTGTCTCATTTATCACATTTATAAGGTCAAAGTCCAAAATCAGTTCAATTAAGTCCCACAGTCAATCGTTTCACTGTTAAAAGCGATGCAACCTAGTAATATCAGAAAAATATCGCTAAATACATGTTGGTACGAATATGTGACGCAACCGTTGTAACTCAAACGGACTGATACCGTTAGAAAGTCAATGAAATGTAGTTTTTGAAACTGTCTCTATTTCTTCAGCGCGCGCTAACGGCTAGGATCGGTCCCACAGTAAAAAATGACTTATTTATCTAAATTTTAAATAAAGCGCTACCACAGCGCCCAGTGTAATCGCTGAGTTCCAGCAATCATGTCAAATTAAGAAGAATGTTATTTCTTGGAGTCCAATTGGCTCATTTATCACATTTATAAGGTCAAAGTCCAAAATCAGTTCAATTAAGTCCCACAGTCAATCGTTTCACTGTTAAAAGCGATGCAACCTAGTAATATCAGAAAAATATCGCTAAATACATGTTGGTACGAATATGTGACGCAACCGTTGTAACTCAAACGGACTGATACCGTTAGAAAGTCAATGAAATGTAGTTTTTGAAACTGTCTCTATTTCTTCAGCGCGCGCTAACGGCTAGGATCGGTCCCACAGTAAAAAATGACTTATTTATCTAAATTTTAAATAAAGCGCTACCACAGCGCCCAGTGTAATCGCTGAGTTCCAGCAATCATGTCAAATTAAGAAGAATGTTATTTCTTGGAGTCCAATTGTCTCATTTATCACATTTATAAGGTCAAAGTCCAAAATCAGTTCAATTAAGTCCCACAGTCAATCGTTTCACTGTTAAAAGCGATGCAACCTAGTAATATCAGAAAAATATCGCTAAATACATGTTGGTACGAATATGTGACGCAACCGTTGTAACTCAAACGGACTGATACCGTTAGAAAGTCAATGAAATGTAGTTTTTGAAACTGTCTCTATTTCTTCAGCGCGCGCTAACGGCTAGGATCGGTCCCACAGTAAAAAATGACTTATTTATCTAAATTTTAAATAAAGCGCTACCACAGCGCCCAGTGTAATCGCTGAGTTCCAGCAATCATGTCAAATTAAGAAGAATGTTATTTCTTGGAGTCCAATTGTCTCATTTATCACATTTATAAGGTCAAAGTCCAAAATCAGTTCAATTAAGTCCCACAGTCAATCGTTTCACTGTTAAAAGCGATGCAACCTAGTAATATCAGAAAAATATCGCTAAATACATGTTGGTACGAATATGTGACGCAACCGTTGTAACTCAAACGGACTGATACCGTTAGAAAGTCAATGAAATGTAGTTTTTGAAACTGTCTCTATTTCTTCAGCGCGCGCTAACGGCTAGGATCGGTCCCACAGTAAAAAATGACTTATTTATCTAAATTTTAAATAAAGCGCTACCACAGCGCCCAGTGTAATCGCTGAGTTCCAGCAATCATGTCAAATTAAGAAGAATGTTATTTCTTGGAGTCCAATTGTCTCATTTATCACATTTATAAGGTCAAAGTCCAAAATCAGTTCAATTAAGTCCCACAGTCAATCGTTTCACTGTTAAAAGCGATGCAACCTAGTAATATCAGAAAAATATCGCTAAATACATGTTGGTACGAATATGTGACGCAACCGTTGTAACTCAAACGGACTGATACCGTTAGAAAGTCAATGAAATGTAGTTTTTGAAACTGTCTCTATTTCTTCAGCGCGCGCTAACGGCTAGGATCGGTCCCACAGTAAAAAATGACTTATTTATCTAAATTTTAAATAAAGCGCTACCACAGCGCCCAGTGTAATCGCTGAGTTCCAGCAATCATGTCAAATTAAGAAGAATGTTATTTCTTGGAGTCCAATTGTCTCATTTATCACATTTATAAGGTCAAAGTCCAAAATCAGTTCAATTAAGTCCCACAGTCAATCGTTTCACTGTTAAAAGCGATGCAACCTAGTAATATCAGAAAAATATCGCTAAATACATGTTGGTACGAATATGTGACGCAACCGTTGTAACTCAAACGGACTGATACCGTTAGAAAGTCAATGAAATGTAGTTTTTGAAACTGTCTCTATTTCTTCAGCGCGCGCTAACGGCTAGGATCGGTCCCACAGTAAAAAATGACTTATTTATCTAAATTTTAAATAAAGCGCTACCACAGCGCCCAGTGTAATCGCTGAGTTCCAGCAATCATGTCAAATTAAGAAGAATGTTATTTCTTGGAGTCCAATTGTCTCATTTATCACATTTATAAGGTCAAAGTCCAAAATCAGTTCAATTAAGTCCCACAGTCAATCGTTTCACTGTTAAAAGCGATGCAACCTAGTAATATCAGAAAAATATCGCTAAATACATGTTGGTACGAATATGTGACGCAACCGTTGTAACTCAAACGGACTGATACCGTTAGAAAGTCAATGAAATGTAGTTTTTGAAACTGTCTCTATTTCTTCAGCGCGCGCTAACGGCTAGGATCGGTCCCACAGTAAAAAATGACTTATTTATCTAAATTTTAAATAAAGCGCTACCACAGCGCCCAGTGTAATCGCTGAGTTCCAGCAATCATGTCAAATTAAGAAGAATGTTATTTCTTGGAGTCCAATTGGCTCATTTATCACATTTATAAGGTCAAAGTCCAAAATCAGTTCAATTAAGTCCCACAGTCAATCGTTTCACTGTTAAAAGCGATGCAACCTAGTAATATCAGAAAAATATCGCTAAATACATGTTGGTACGAATATGTGACGCAACCGTTGTAACTCAAACGGACTGATACCGTTAGAAAGTCAATGAAATGTAGTTTTTGAAACTGTCTCTATTTCTTCAGCGCGCGCTAACGGCTAGGATCGGTCCCACAGTAAAAATGACTTATTTATCTAAATTTTAAATAAAGCGCTACCACAGCGCCCAGTGTAATCGCTGAGTTCCAGCAATCATGTCAAATTAAGAAGAATGTTATTTCTTGGAGTCCAATTGGCTCATTTATCACATTTATAAGGTCAAAGTCCAAAATCAGTTCAATTAAGTCCCACAGTCAATCGTTTCACTGTTAAAAGCGATGCAACCTAGTAATATCAGAAAAATATCGCTAAATACATGTTGGTACGAATATGTGACGCAACCGTTGTAACTCAAACGGACTGATACCGTTAGAAAGTCAATGAAATGTAGTTTTTGAAACTGTCTCTATTTCTTCAGCGCGCGCTAACGGCTAGGATCGGTCCCACAGTAAAAAATGACTTATTTATCTAAATTTTAAATAAAGCGCTACCACAGCGCCCAGTGTAATCGCTGAGTTCCAGCAATCATGTCAAATTAAGAAGAATGTTATTTCTTGGAGTCCAATTGGCTCATTTATCACATTTATAAGGTCAAAGTCCAAAATCAGTTCAATTAAGTCCCACAGTCAATCGTTTCACTGTTAAAAGCGATGCAACCTAGTAATATCAGAAAAATATCGCTAAATACATGTTGGTACGAATATGTGACGCAACCGTTGTAACTCAAACGGACTGATACCGTTAGAAAGTCAATGAAATGTAGTTTTTGAAACTGTCTCTATTTCTTCAGCGCGCGCTAACGGCTAGGATCGGTCCCACAGTAAAAAATGACTTATTTATCTAAATTTTAAATAAAGCGCTACCACAGCGCCCAGTGTAATCGCTGAGTTCCAGCAATCATGTCAAATTAAGAAGAATGTTATTTCTTGGAGTCCAATTGGCTCATTTATCACATTTATAAGGTCAAAGTCCAAAATCAGTTCAATTAAGTCCCACAGTCAATCGTTTCACTGTTAAAAGCGATGCAACCTAGTAATATCAGAAAAATATCGCTAAATACATGTTGGTACGAATATGTGACGCAACCGTTGTAACTCAAACGGACTGATACCGTTAGAAAGTCAATGAAATGTAGTTTTTGAAACTGTCTCTATTTCTTCAGCGCGCGCTAACGGCTAGGATCGGTCCCACAGTAAAAAATGACTTATTTATCTAAATTTTAAATAAAGCGCTACCACAGCGCCCAGTGTAATCGCTGAGTTCCAGCAATCATGTCAAATTAAGAAGAATGTTATTTCTTGGAGTCCAATTGGCTCATTTATCACATTTATAAGGTCAAAGTCCAAAATCAGTTCAATTAAGTCCCACAGTCAATCGTTTCACTGTTAAAAGCGATGCAACCTAGTAATATCAGAAAAATATCGCTAAATACATGTTGGTACGAATATGTGACGCAACCGTTGTAACTCAAACGGACTGATACCGTTAGAAAGTCAATGAAATGTAGTTTTTGAAACTGTCTCTATTTCTTCAGCGCGCGCTAACGGCTAGGATTGGTCCCACAGTAAAAAATGACTTATTTATCTAAATTTTAAATAAAGCGCTACCACAGCGCCCAGTGTAATCGCTGAGTTCCAGCAATCATGTCAAATTAAGAAGAATGTTATTTCTTGGAGTCCAATTGTCTCATTTATCACATTTATAAGGTCAAAGTCCAAAATCAGTTCAATTAAGTCCCACAGTCAATCGTTTCACTGTTAAAAGCGATGCAACCTAGTAATATCAGAAAAATATCGCTAAATACATGTTGGTACGAATATGTGACGCAACCGTTGTAACTCAAACGGACTGATACCGTTAGAAAGTCAATGAAATGTAGTTTTTGAAACTGTCTCTATTTCTTCAGCGCGCGCTAACGGCTAGGATCGGTCCCACAGTAAAAAATGACTTATTTATCTAAATTTTAAATAAAGCGCTACCACAGCGCCCAGTGTAATCGCTGAGTTCCAGCAATCATGTCAAATTAAGAAGAATGTTATTTCTTGGAGTCCAATTGTCTCATTTATCACATTTATAAGGTCAAAGTCCAAAATCAGTTCAATTAAGTCCACAGTCAATCGTTTCACTGTTAAAAGCGATGCAACCTAGTAATATCAGAAAAATATCGCTAAATACATGTTGGTACGAATATGTGACGCAACCGTTGTAACTCAAACGGACTGATACCGTTAGAAAGTCAATGAAATGTAGTTTTTGAAACTGTCTCTATTTCTTCAGCGCGCGCTAACGGCTAGGATCGGTCCCACAGTAAAAAATGACTTATTTATCTAAATTTTTAATAAAAGCGCTACCACAGCGCCCAGTGTTATCGCTGAGTTCCAGCAATCATGTCATGTCAAATTAAGAAGAATGTTATTTCTTGGAGTCCAATTGGCTCATTTATCACATTTATAAGGTCAAAGTCCAAAATCAGTTCAATTAAGTCCCACAGTCAATCGTTTCACTGTTAAAAGCGATGCAACCTAGTAATATCAGAAAAATATCGCTAAATACATGTTGGTACGAATATGTGACGCAACCGTTGTAACTCAAACGGACTGATACCGTTAGAAAGTCAATGAAATGTAGTTTTTGAAACTGTCTCTATTTCTTCAGCGCGCGCTAACGGCTAGGATCGGTCCCACAGTAAAAAATGACTTATTTATCTAAATTTTAAATAAAGCGCTACCACAGCGCCCAGTGTAATCGCTGAGTTCCAGCAATCATGTCAAATTAAGAAGAATGTTATTTCTTGGAGTCCAATTGGCTCATTTATCACATTTATAAGGTCAAAGTCCAAAATCAGTTCAATTAAGTCCCACAGTCAATCGTTTCACTGTTAAAAGCGATGCAACCTAGTAATATCAGAAAAATATCGCTAAATACATGTTGGTACGAATATGTGACGCAACCGTTGTAACTCAAACGGACTGATACCGTTAGAAAGTCAATGAAATGTAGTTTTTGAAACTGTCTCTATTTCTTCAGCGCGCGCTAACGGCTAGGATCGGTCCCACAGTAAAAAATGACTTATTTATCTAAATTTTAAATAAAGCGCTACCACAGCGCCCAGTGTAATCGCTGAGTTCCAGCAATCATGTCAAATTAAGAAGAATGTTATTTCTTGGAGTCCAATTGGCTCATTTATCACATTTATAAGGTCAAAGTCCAAAATCAGTTCAATTAAGTCCCACAGTCAATCGTTTCACTGTTAAAAGCGATGCAACCTAGTAATATCAGAAAAATATCGCTAAATACATGTTGGTACGAATATGTGACGCAACCGTTGTAACTCAAACGGACTGATACCGTTAGAAAGTCAATGAAATGTAGTTTTTGAAACTGTCTCTATTTCTTCAGCGCGCGCTAACGGCTAGGATCGGTCCCACAGTAAAAATGACTTATTTATCTAAATTTTAAATAAAGCGCTACCACAGCGCCCAGTGTAATCGCTGAGTTCCAGCAATCATGTCAAATTAAGAAGAATGTTATTTCTTGGAGTCCAATTGGCTCATTTATCACATTTATAAGGTCAAAGTCCAAAATCAGTTCAATTAAGTCCCACAGTCAATCGTTTCACTGTTAAAAGCGATGCAACCTAGTAATATCAGAAAAATATCGCTAAATACATGTTGGTACGAATATGTGACGCAACCGTTGTAACTCAAACGGACTGATACCGTTAGAAAGTCAATGAAATGTAGTTTTTGAAACTGTCTCTATTTCTTCAGCGCGCGCTAACGGCTAGGATGGTCCCACAGTAAAAAATGACTTATTTATCTAAATTTTAAATAAAGCGCTACCACAGCGCCCAGTGTAATCGCTGAGTTCCAGCAATCATGTCAAATTAAGAAGAATGTTATTTCTTGGAGTCCAATTGTCTCATTTATCACATTTATAAGGTCAAAGTCCAAAATCAGTTCAATTAAGTCCCACAGTCAATCGTTTCACTGTTAAAAGCGATGCAACCTAGTAATATCAGAAAAATATGCTAAATACATGTTGGTACGAATATGTGACGCAACCGTTGTAACTCAAACGGACTGATACCGTTAGAAAGTCAATGAAATGTAGTTTTGAAAACTGTCTCTATTTCTTCAGCGCGCGCTAACGGCTAGGATCGGTCCCACAGTAAAAAATGACTTATTTATCTAAATTTTTAAATAAAGCGCTACCACAGCGCCCAGTGTAATCGCTGAGTTCAGCAATCATGTCAAATTAAGAAGAATGTTATTTCTTGGAGTCCAATTGTCTCATTTATCACATTTATAAGGTCAAAGTCCAAAATCAGTTCAATTAAGTCCCACAGTCAATCGTTTCACTGTTAAAAGCGATGCAACCTAGTAATATCAGAAAAATATCGCTAAATACATGTTGGTACGAATATGTGACGCAACCGTTGTAACTCAAACGGACTGATACCGTTAGAAAGTCAATGAAATTGTAGTTTTTGAAACCTGTCTTCTATTTCTTCATGAGCGGCCTAACCGGCTTGGGAATCGTCCCACAGTTAAAATAGACTTTTTTTGCCTAAATTTTAAATAAAGCGCTACCACAGCGCCCAGTGTAATCGCTTGATTCCTAGCAATCTGTCAATTAAGAAGAATGTGTATTCTTGGAGTACAATTGACATCATTTATTGCACATTTATAAGTGTCAAAGTCCTAAAATCAGCTCAATTAATCCGACACATGTTTCACTGTTAAAGAGCAATCAACTAGATATCAAAAAATATGCTAAATACATGTGGTACGAATATTGACGCAAACCTGTGTGTAACCAAACTGATTGATACCTGGTAGAAAATCAATGAATTAGTTTTGAAAAAGTCCCTATTTCTTTCAGTCGCGCGCTAAGGCTAGGATTGGTCCACAGTAAAAAATGACTTATTTTATTCAAATGTTTAAA
>JASGCC010004056.1:0-21370 GCA_030067915.1 Hydractinia echinata | reverse complement strand
AGCTAGATCTGGATCTAGAAGCGATACCTTACGATGAGTTTGAGGCACGAGGAAACCAACTTTTTTTGATGGTATAAGACTCACAAGGGCAGATAATGGTGACTTTAGAATTAATAGCCCGGGGCTGTGGAAGATGCTACGCCCCAAGCAGCGCTTCGAGCGTATGGGGTTCAAAGGCCATATTACACCTATCGTATAGATCATATCGAGGTAAAGGCGGACACTGTCGATATGGAGCCACTGCTCGGGAACGTGCTCGACGAGACGGAGAGCTTCATTGAAGATAATTCGTTTGGAAGGACCCGAGATCTTCACGGATCGCGAGAGAAGGGGACTCGACCAAGGGATTCGAACAATCCGGGGTCAGCTGAGGATGCTGAACAGCAAGATGCTCGAGAGAGATAGCCAGATTGACAAAGCAGAAGCCAAGTTGAAAAGGATCGAGAGAAAGAAGAAGACGCCTGGAATAACCAAGGAACAGGTGGAGATTGAGGACGGGAATATAGCCTTGGCTAGGGAAGAGTTAAAGAAACTGCGGGATGAGAAAAAAGCCATACGAGAGCAACACGGTATAATGTCCTCTGAGATTCAGAGCCAACTGAAGCACATCAAAGACACTCTGATGAAGATCGCTGGGGATGACACGTCTTTGCTTCAAAAGCTTAAGATCTTGTTCAAAGAACAGGGGCTGACTATAGCGAGCATCGTCTCGGCTGTTGGTCTACTGATTTCCACCATCGTGCTCGCAGTTACTGGAAGTGCCGCAGGTGGAGCTGCTGCTGCAGAAGGTGCAGCAAGTGGTAAGGGTTTTGTACAAAGACAGCTGGAAAGACTCGGGAAATTCTTGAAGTATCTAGCAGGTAAAGCCGGTGCGGCGCTGCCAGGGATTATTGGCAGCGTTGTCTCGTTCTTCTTTAGAGTAGCAGCGAAGGTTGTCGAATACGTAGCCAAGCATCTATATATGGCCATCGCGGCTGCTGTCGCTTTCGTTGTGGCATACGTTAGGAAGGGTAGCAGCGCGGATCGCAGTTCCAAAAAATCATAGGGCGGCTATCATCTAGTGTGTTGGGTGTACTTAATATCAGGTATACCCAACCAATCAAAGTTAGACCTATTTTTTCAGCCAAATATAGGCAAGGATGAGGCCTACCCCTGTTGTAACCAAGGCGGCTTTGTTGTCCTCGTGCGGATTTTGGTCGGCATTTGGGGTATGGGTGGCACCCTCCCCTGCTATTGCGCGTATTTCTTGCCTTGGAAGTTTGCCTCCGGGCTTCGCGATAGTAGTACTAGGGAGTGTGGCAGCCGCATCCCCACTAGGTGCGGCATGCTTGAGGGGCGTGGCATGCTTGAGGGGTGTGGCCGCACCCCTGACAATAGGCTTGCTATTCACATCAACACGTACACCCACATTGACATTGGCAGGTGCTATGAGGATGTTGTTGTTGTACCCTACCATTTTACCAATACGCAATTCAAGGTCCGAGGGTAGCATGTACACGCTGGGCATGACGGCAAAATTCACCGGTGTTTGAGCATATTGCAAGACCTTCTGGAATTCTATGATGTCATGTCCTACGTTATCTTGACGCTTTATCATGGCTTCAAATTTTTGCATCAATATTTGCCTTGCTGTATAGTTGTCTGCACGCGAGCCGAGTAGGGATGCCTTTGCCCCTGCTTGGGATCCAAGCAACAAGACCACGTAGACGCGAATACTTTCGCTTAGCTTGGTCAGGCCTTCCGACGTCAAGCCTTGACTTGTTGGCATGATGAACTTCGCCCAATCCCCTTCAACTTGGGGCCACCATCTACCGTTGGTGAGTGACGCCGATACCGACTTGGCTTTGTAGAGAATATTAGGGTCAGCACCATATTCACGACATACTTGCGCATATCCAGATGTGGAGTAGGGATTCTTATAGCGTGAGAACCCATCGTTAAAAGACATGGGGACTTTCATCCTTGCTAAGATGCGTCGCATGTGATAGTACACGTGAAATTTGAAGATGGCATTGACAAGCGGTACGGAGCCAGTTAGATGCTTGGCAGAGATGCCCAAGGCCGTGCAAAGTTCACTTGGATGTTCCAGTAGTCGAGGGCTTGTCCTTTCGTCCAACCCTGTATGACAGGGTCGTTCAAGTACGTACTTGTCACCTTGATGGGGTATTTGGTAAACTCGGGGAATGATACGGGGATATGCGAGTCTGTAGAGACGTACAGGTCTTGATGCTCCAAGTTAGTTATAGCAAGTGGCCATTCACCCCTGTTGGAGTGGTACTTTCCCTTTGGATTATACGAGTAGATATTCATGTTTCTTTAAAGAAACATGAGACAACTGTATGTTACAGATATAGAGAAGCCTACGATATTCAAGCATCATCTAGAGGAGGGGACGCGGATCGCTCTGAAATCCATTAGTATTAGAGGGACTTGGCTCAATGTGTTCGACATCATGAACCTGAGGATATTTAAACCCGAAATAGCGGGCGCAATATTGAAGGTGCATATCAAGATCGAAAAAGGATTATATCGGGTTGAGGATATCGCGACTATTATCAATGATCGAGCCGGGGATATGCTCAAAGTGTTTATACTTAGAAACGGTGTGTCCAGGATTCGTGTTAACGCTGGGTACCATGCAATAATTGATCGAAGGCTAGGAGGTATCTTTGGTTTGAAGAATGATACTGCCCTAGTATTACCCGTGGGGGACATAACGGATCCTACAGAACAGACGTCTACCAACGACTACGGCTCAAGTGTACACAGGTTGATCAGGAGCACAGCTTGTTTAATGGTGAGCAATCGGATATATTAGCCTTGCTCCCAACCAAAGAGCTAAACGCTTGGGGGGACCTGCTAACCTGGAGTTTTGATAACCCTGTGTACCTCCCTTTGAAAAGCTCCACAGATCGCTTGGAGTTCATGCTAGCGGACGAGTACCACGATAGGAATATTTTGTTCGCAGGCTTAACGATGCACTTGCTCATAGAATAAATGACAGAGATTACAAAGCTTTATTCGAGCTTATCACCGAGTGCACCTGACGAGCTTGATGAAAGCCAGGTGTACAGACTGCGCAAAATCGAGGAGGTAGAGCAATATCTACGTAATGAATCAAAAGAGCGGGACAAACTCGCCGAGACGTTCAAAATGCATGGTACCTGGGTTAGATTCACTGACCATGGGTTATTGGCTATAAGTGTTATCACTTCGGGTGTTGGGATTGGTAGCATGCTCTCGGGGATGGGTGTACCGCTCGCCGTCGCCATGGGTGGTATCACGATCGCCGTGGGACTAGGTCAAGCAGGTCTGCGGAATGCGGGGAAGAAGCTAGATGTCAAGTCAAAGAAACACGAGAGTATAAGACTATTGTCAGAGACCAAGCTCAACTCTGTTGTCGACCTCATCAGCAAGGCTGTTGAGAATGGGGTGATCAGCGACTATGAGTTCAGCTTGATTATGCAGGAGAAGCAAAAATACATGCTGCTGAAGGAACAAGTCCGTCAAAGAACGAAACAAGCCGTGAATGCCATCAATGATCGGGAGAGACAGCAGCTTGTCGCGAAAGGGCGTGAGGAGGCCAAGGAGGAGCTTATGAAAACACTTCAATCTGTACAGCATGTAAGCGGTATCTAGATGAACCGCCAGCTTATAATGTCTAATATGTTGTTCAACATACTAGACGAGTACTTCCCCGGTATCTAGATAGAATGGATGGTAGCGATCATAATACACTACGCGTTTCTTCTTTTCAGATAGCTCTCGCGCATACTGCTCAAGGTTCTTCTCCCAAGCTATGGTAACGCATGGTTCGCAATAGGGGCCATCGGTTTGTGCCGAAGCGTCCTTATACTTAACCTTTCGGATCGCTTCGATAAGGGTGGCCTTATTCATTGTTGAAATATTACGGATCTTTAGCGCTTTGGCTTCCCTTTTTAATTCGGTAACGAACATGTTTTTATATGGTTGAAGAACAACCACATAAAGCATTTTTTTTAGACCTATTCCAAATAGGAGTCATTTTCGTCATCCGAGTCGCAAAGGTAGCGGGTAGTACGTAATGTTACGGTTTGATACTTGCACTCGTCCAGATAGATCTGCATATGATGGTTTGAACCTTGTTTGTATATGCCGGATAGTTTTAGAATAGCTTGGCACTCGCAGGGTTCCCCTAACGGGACTTCTCCGGAATGAAAGTCCGTTTTGACTTTGCCATCCCATTCCTTCACCTTAGCCGTAATGTACTTGCCTCTTTTCACAGGCTGTGTAGCAAAGGTTTGTAATTTCAAAGCTTGTACCGTGGTCATGATGCTATTAAATTTCTCCAACCATTCGGTGTGCTTATAGATATCCAATGACATGGTGAGTGCAGATGTCTCGTTATAGCGCGAGGCACCGTTTGAATAGAGCTTCTTGGGTGTTATGATTGTTAAATGCCGGATCTTGTCACCATTTTTATAACCAAGTACGGTGCGCTCATCTTTTCCTCTGTTGGCCGGAACGGGATCGCTTAGCACGATATTCTCATTATTGACATCTTTGATATTTAATGGAGCCGCTTGGGCATAAAAGTCTCGCGTATTAACATTCTCGGTACCAAATTTAAACATCCTTTATTTTGATAATATTGGGGTTCAACTAGAGTTTGGAACATGGACAGTAGTCGCCATTGTACGTAATGTACAGGTAATAGCAGGACCAGCACAGCATTTTACCCTGTATAAGGAGCCTCCGTTGACATTGTAGGCATCGGTCGTACTCATCTAGGGTCACTTCACAGTCGTCACATTGTTCCTTCATCGTTTATTTGACCCCTCCACAAGATCTCAAGAATGGCCTTTTCATCCTCGGAGAAACACCAGTCTATAACTCTATCGGGATGCCATGTTATTGGGGCTAGCTCATCTTTAATCATGGCCTTTTCTACTTTTCTCAATTGATGGGCATTGAGTACCCGAGGATCCACTCCTTTGTTGCTACGCATTTCCTGGGTCATGAACCAATCGGGAACATATTTGAGCGTCCAGGGGTATTCTTGAACTGCCCCAGTGCACATTTTCTGCGTTTTGAAATGGTCCGGAATAAACCCGAGCATCCAGGGTTCCTCCCCGACTGCCTGGGAACAGATTTCCCGGGTCTTGAAAGAGCCCGGCACATATTTGAGCATCCAGGGGTACTCTTGAACCGCCATCGCGCACATTTCCCGTGTCTTGAAATGGTCCGGGACATACTGGAGCACTTCTGGATCCTCCCCGACTGCCTGGGAACACATTTCCAGGGTCTTGAAATGGTCCGGGACATACTGGAGCATCCAGGGGTATTCTTGAACCGCCATCGCGCACATTTCCCGTGTCTTGAAATGGTCCGGAGCATCCTCGAGCACCCCGGCTCCGCTTGAACTGCCACGGCACACATTTCCTGGGTCTTGAAATGGTCCGGGACATCCCGCAATATCCAGGGTTTCTCTTGGATCGCTATATTACACATCTCTTTAAATGGTCCGGAACATATTTGAGCAGTCGGGGATACCTCTCCACCATCCTGTTACACATGTCCCGGTCAACGAACCAATCCGGAACATATTTGAACAGCCAGGGATACCTCTCCACCATCCTGTTACACATTTCCAGTGCATTGGAAGACATTTTATTGTGAGTCCGGTCTCAAGCACCGGTCCTTGAGTATGGGACTTTCCCCTACTCAACTGCGCATGCGCTGGTTTTTTGTTGAGGTCAGCATTATCACTATCGCCGTGTGCGCATGCGTTAGATTTATCGGTTTCGGGGTGGGGGTGGAGGGGGTGGAAGCGGGGTTTTGTCGATCGGGAGGTGGGCAAGTTGGTAAAAAGCGGGGGTGGAGGTGAAAAGGGCGGGGTTTTTAGGGGTTTTTGGTGGTGGGGTGGTTGGCGAGCAGGTTGGTTTTGGTGAGGGAGGGGGGAGGTGGGGTAGGCGGTGTTTTGGGGGGTAGACGTGTGAAAGGAGGTCAAAACCGACCTATGCTCACTCCCTAGTACTACTAAAGGTCGGAATTTCGAAGATCGCAGCCACAAGCAACTAATAACGCTGTTTCTATCTAAGTAATGCGCACTGCGAACTTGCCAATGTTCACATTGCAGAAAGTGCAGCCAGCGCATTTTCGACCTTGGCCAAGTGATGCTGTTTGCCCATTTCGAGAAAGAGCTAAAAATCGGACGATTTCCCAAATATTATTTCCAGAGTTGTTCCTGAGCTTGCCGTAAATCCTCGATTAAGCGCCGCACCTTAAACTGTAAATGCGGCGCTTATTCGAAGCATTAATTGATAAAGGGGGTTCAATAAGACTAAAACATTATATTTTATAGTGGACCAATTCTTGGCCATTTTTTCATGTCAAAAGATATTTTATCAATTTCAAAATGACTATATTTAGTTTTCTTCTTTATCAGTTCATGATGTAGAATGTTTGTTAGCATCACGTAGTTGTTTGGTAAAGCAGATGAACTTTCCTGGAACAACCAACCCGATCTCGCGCTTTCTTCTTTTTCCTTCCACATTTAGTCATTTTGTTTGAACTGTGAGAATGTAGTCATTGGCTAATTTCATTTATTGTCAATCTATTTTTTTAATAAAAGAGAAAAGATGAATCTGCCTGAAATCTTTAGTTTTTAACTAAGCGCCGCCCTCGATTAAGCGCCGCACCAAAAAAGTCGAGTTTTAAATAAGCGCCGCGGCGCCTAATCGA
Source organism: Hydractinia echinata (assembly GCA_030067915.1). Taxonomy (NCBI): domain Eukaryota; kingdom Metazoa; phylum Cnidaria; class Hydrozoa; order Anthoathecata; family Hydractiniidae; genus Hydractinia; species Hydractinia echinata. The sequence continues at coordinate 14,647 of JASGCC010004056.1, read as the reverse complement.
GGATTTACGGTAGTGAAAGCTGTTGTCAACTACTGACCATAATCCGTGAAGAACTTGAGCGATTATAAAGGTTTACAACCTATTTCGCAAGTACTAAAACAAAAGCGAAAAAGTCGGAAACAGACTCCGAAGGCGGAAATCTTCAAGCCCATGGGCTTCTTGTTTTTCAATGAGATGTTGGAATCAATGGAAAATTTATTTACTTGTCAAAGAAAAAAGAAATAAGTGGCAGTGAAAACGTGCGTTGTTGAGCATCAAATTGGAAACAAAATCTACATCCTATAATTTATTTTTTATAAATAGCAAAAATGTTTTTTGATTTCCGGAAGCGAAGGCGGAATCTTTAAAATCGCCTGAGGAGATAATAGATAGATACAGCGCAGCTAGGCTGGACGCCAGAAACTTATCCAGGCTAAAGATTTTTTTCTGAGAACGAGGCTAAAATGAGTTTTAAGCCAATAAGAATCCTAACAGTGCAACAGATTGTTTTATTATCCATTGAACAATACTTTATTTTAAAGTTTATATGCTATCGAAAGTTAAAGCTCGTGAAGTGTAGCATAATGAAGATCGGCTTATATAATGCGTCATCTTTGATGTTACGTCATTTCTTTCTGTACAATTTTGCAATCACGTAGACTAAAGCTATATTCAGCAGAACTAATTAATTAATTATTCATGATTTTATTTTTTTATTTATTGAGTTGTATTTTAACATTGCAGGTTAGTTACAATAATAATTGAGAATACTCAATGATTTGTTTACCCCGTAATTCTCCGTTTTCAAGATCAACTTCAAATTTTAAAATCTTTTAGGCTAATGGCGGAAATCGTCAAGCCCCTGGGCTTCTTGTTTTCCTCTCAGGTATTCTCAATTCTGTAATGAAAATTCGATCTAGTTGCAACAGCCACTTTGAAGGAGGACGTGGAAAGTAATAATTGTGTGATTGTTTATGTTCCAACATGACAAACTATGTTCAACCTTCAGATTTGACTGTTAACGGTCCAGCAAAGAATTTCTGACGCAAACGGATTTAAAGAAGTCGTCGACTTATATTAGTCGCTCACTTAAAAAGCGTGTTAATAAAAAAACGAGTTTAAAAAAAAATGTTTTAATCCATAGTCTGTTTACAAAACTTGAAGTTTGTGTTATCATAAAAGTAGCAGTAGTTTACAAACTATTAGATCTCATTTTCATTTAAAATTGTCCATCCTTGTTAAAACTTTATTTACATGACGCCGCGAGGGGATTTTTATTTGTGAACGAAAATGTCAGTTAAATATTTTACATATAACTTCGTTTGATTTCTATTTTATCTTTGAGCTTCGTAGCCTTCGATATATGTCGACACGTCTATCTCAGACGGCAATTCGCTCACATTAACTTCAAATCGATCTTGTACATCGTTCAGCACTTTCGCATCTTCTTCGTCGAAAACGAATGAGATGGCCAAACCTTTTGTACCAAACCGACCAGCACGAGCTACCTAAAACGAAAACATAAAAAATGATGTCTCTGTCAAACAATGTTTGTTTCCGTTTACGAAAATAAAAATATTAGTCTTCTAGTGTAGTGTATTCAGAGAAAATAGTTTTTTCTTTCACGACAAAGTTTTTGGCAAAAACATTTATGTTAATCAATTCACACACATCTCTGATCAGGTCTAAAATTACTGATGACAGAAAATGTCAAAATTTGCTATTACTTAAATACGACATTATAATTTATGCAGCATAATTAAATCTGAAATTCTTTTTTAATGCGAATATTTTGAGAACGATTAACAAGGTTAACAAGTCACCAACTTTTTTAGCTCTATAATATAAGCCTAACATCATTTATACCTTGGGTTTCCTTTAAGGTTTCATTCAAGAATATAAAGGCTATTTAGTTTAATTTCAAGGTTTTCCGACGGACCATTTAATTTTTAAATCTTTTAATGTGCAGAGTTTCCTAAAAGTCCAAGAAAAAAACAGTAAAAAAGGACACCGAAATATATCACTGCGAGACATTTTTGCAACTTAAAGTTACGCCTCTCCTTTAGTTAAGGAAATTACTAAATATTTAGCTTTGAGTTCAAAATTAACTTCACAAATCAACAAAATATTTCACAAGACATTCTATTCCTTATACAAACCAAAAAAGGATGTCAGTTCAAGTAATTCACAAAAAATTCCAGTCACTAAAATTTCTGTTTTTATATTCTGTTATTTATATTATATTATATATCACTTCGTTCATATTTATTGCAGAATGCCAAACGAAATTTAACATTTTATTAAGCACCATTTAAATGAACATATCCACAATTCTAAATTGTGATCTTTCATAAGATTTTACAAAGAAAATGCAAGCCATGCTACTTACCCTATGCAGGTAGGTATCTGAATCTTCAGGCATATCATAATTTACAACAATGTTTACACGTTCAATATCCATTCCACGACCAAATAGATTTGTTGCCACCAAAATACGTTTCTGAAAATCTTTGAATTGTCGGTAACGAGATATCCTAGAAAAATAAAGTTGTAGAACATTGTGTTACTTGAATTTTAAGATTAGTTATAACTCAACGGTAGCTGTAAATATACCTGTAAGTTCTGACTTACAGCTACCATCACAGCTAGCGTTAAAAAATTAATTTTATACTTGTTCGGAAAAATTTGAAAGCCAATTGATTTACCTTTCCTCTTGAGGCATAGATCTGTGAATTGCAATAGCAGGGAAATTCTGCTCCACCAGTAATGCAGATAATGCTATACATCTTTGCACAGACTTAACAAATATGATGACCTATGGTGAAGGATATATCAATAATTCACAACCTTATTTTTATTAACCACAAGAATTTTCATTTAGCACATGGTGCACCTAAGTGAAGGAATGAGTTTGTAAGTGTAAATAAAGTGACTCTCACCTGGTTGAATTCAAGTGCATCTAACAAATCAAATAATTTACGATTCTTCTCATTGTCTTTAGTTTGACGTAATGTTGTGTTAAACCGTGAAGCGTTAATTTTGTTTCATCGTCAACATAAACTTCCATAGGCTGAAGTAGGCATAAATTAATTTTTATGAAGTATTTTTTCATGCTTCATCCCATGGCAAAAATTAATTACATAACTCACAATAGGCTACTTAACCCTTTTGGACAATATGCAATGGTTTTACTTTACCCCATCCTTTCCCGGTTCTTTTAAAATGTACGAAATTTACTATCTGAAAATTTTTACAAATAAGTAAGTCCAGACTGCAGTAATTTAAAGATACAACCATACTTCTCTGTTCTTTAAAATGATCTGAAGCAGGAAGACACTGTCAACTGGCTTGAAAATCTTCCTAGCACAATGGCCAGACAATTACTGCAAATCATCCACAATGTTGATTCCAGTGATAATGAACAGTTGAATGACTGGAGGTACATAATACCAAAGTTCAAGTGTGTAATTTATGACATGACAAAGTGACAATATGGCGATGACAACAATTTAACCTGTTGCTAGTTTAGCATGTGTAATCAATGACAATGTAAGTGGCAACCGATAATGGGTACACCGGGTCTCAATGGCATGAATATAAAATGAAGTGACAAAGGACCAAATGGAAAATGAGACGGTCAACAAATGAAAGAACTGATCATTAAATGACAAGTAAAAATAGAGGATATTTACATCTTGCATAAATTTCTTGCACACCACTCGCATATCTTTACTTAACGTTGCACTGAACATCATAACCTGTTTTTCATGTGGTGTCATACGGAAAATTTCTTGCACATCTCGTCTCATATCTAAAATTAATGTTGTTAAAGAAAAAATAAATTAACCAAGACAGTTAACCACAAAACTATATAACTGACAACTTACCAAGTTGTTCCAACATTTTATCACATTCATCAAGAATAAAGTGTTTCACATGCTTCAGGTTAAGAACCTTGTCTCTTGCTAGTGCGAGAATACGGCCAGGAGTACCAACAACAATATGAGGACAGTTTGTCTTTAACACTTGCTCATCCTTTTTCACACTAAGGCCACCAAAAAAGACTGAAACCTTAATGTCAGAAAGATATTTAGAAAATCTTTCATATTCTTTGCTGACTTGAAAAGCAAGTTCTCTAGTGTGAGACATGACAAGAACACTGACTTGACCATCAACTGGTTCAAGCTGCTGTAATGTTGCTAGAACGAAGACAGCCGTCTTTCCCATACCACTTTTTGCTTGACAGACAATGTCCATACCAAGGATAGCTTGTGGAATACATTCATGTTGTACTAAAGAAAAGGATTAAAAAATTAAAAACAAACTTGCTTGATTTTGCTTTTTTCAATTGTGGTGTTCTGTTTTCTTATATTTTCTGACTAGACTCATGGCCATTGTTTTTAGCATATTGGTATGACATTACACACTTTTATATATGGTTTGTTACTTTTTGTTCTTGATAGTAGGTTGTTCTTGCAGAGAAAACAATGTGCTAACTTGTGCTTTACTACACCCAAAAAGTTATTTTTTATTTTTAAAATGGATCAAGGCTTTTTGGGTAAAATTTTCAGTTTTCAAAACGTAGAACTCGCTCAAACTTTTTTCATTGCAATATTTGACGTACATTATTACTATACTTCACTTTAAAATTCTGTCTGTGAAGTGCCATGGGTGCCAAGAACTAGTTTAAAATGGTTTGCAAAAGCTCCAATTAAACGAGGTGTGCTAGTTATCATTAAATATTAGTGTTAATAACACCCATACATATAGGAGGGAGAGCTTAGACAACTTTTTGAATAAAATTTGTGCTTTTCATTCGATAAGTCCCAAACTTGCCTGAATTATTCCTTAACTTGCTTAAATTATTCCCAAAATGCAAAACAGCGCTTTCAATTTTGTTGACTTCGAAGTATTACAGAATTGTGTGACTTTATGAACTACATATTATCAATCCAAATTGTATTGAATGAAGCCTTTTTTGAAACTATACGCGAACAAATTTTCTTGACAAAGTTTGTTTGTGATACCATCCCAGATCAGCCAATATTTTTTCTGTCAAATATAAGGCTAAATGTACTGCTGTTAATAATCTGTTTCCGGTTGAGGGAAAACAGGAACGTTTCATGGTCAAACTCTCACAGAACAAGAAGAGGGTGCCGATAAGCTGCAAACGCCCGTATATATAAGGGCGAGTTCAGGCGACTAGATAGATAGATAGATAGATAGACATAGTGATTGTGATGCCTGATGCGCGCTCAGAAATGGAGGTAAAAATGTAAACAAACCAAGCGGACACGTTACCTCCATTTCTGCGTACACAGGAAAAACACGGCACTATGATTTGAGTGTATTGGTTTAAAAGTATCACATGACATTTGCTGACTGGGAAAATACACGATGTATTAGCTATAATGCTACAAATGAAGTTTCCTACAGTGTACGGCATTTTTTCAATTTCCAATACAGTAATTTATGTTGTAAATAGTTTGACATTGTTGAAAAAAAGTAAACCCACCTTCTGAAGGATGCTCAAAACCACAATCTACTATGGCTCTTAAAAGCTCTGGTTTTAACAAGAAATCCCTGAAACCGGAGCTGTGAATACTGACATATGTTCCTTTAACATCTTTTTTGGCTTGTTCAGCTACCTGTCCACCCTCTTCTCCAGCTGCCTCATTATCGCTGGTTTCTTCATAATCTGGAATAAATTCTTCTTCTGGAACATCGTCAGCCATTGTAGTAAATTACTACGTAAGAAAATAAATTTAGTAAAAGCTTGTATTCTTCTTGAAAAATTAAAATATTATACGTATATTTCTATTACAAAGTTACTTTATTAGATACTCACGGATTTTGAAAACAAGTTTTTCTTTGTGCTTTCCCCTACGGTATCTACTTCTGGTGAGTTGGCGGCAAGCGAATGAAATATTTTATTCGGCAAAATATTCATAAAGAAATATTTGTTATTTATTTATTAAATTGTTCTGGCGAATGTAACAAAATGGTAGCTTTGACAAAAACAGCGAAAAAAATGCAAACGGGCCTTCTTTTGTTAAAATACACGAGGATATTGCTACTACATGCACTTAAAATATTTTATGCATTATCAAGCATTTATTTTAACGGTGTTACATGCGCATCTAGAGAACCTGAAATCAATTTTTAAAGAGTTTATATGCGCCGTTTTTATACCCAACTCGTCTCCAGTTTTTATTTTTCGTTTTATGTCGTCACCTACTTCTGCCCCACAGCTGTACATTTTTTTCATAAGCAAGTAAAAAATTTGAAATAAGACTGAGATATGCCTATGTGAAAAACACAATATATGGATCAGATAAAATGGTCCTATTTTTAACTTTTAAAAAGCATCAGCCGCAAAACTAAAGGTATAATTACACAAGACTAACAGCGGTATGTAAATTTATTAACCTAGCCTAGTTAACTAAGCTTTCTTTGAGGATATCAAATTCAGTTTTTCTCAAACGAAAGCTTAGACGCAAACAAATGTCAGAGCAAATCCCTAAAATTCAAATTCACCACACAGCAAACCCCGCATTACAATCAACCAATCAGCAAAAAGTCGGCGTGGTCACGTCTTACCTTCTTAAGTAATTCAAGAATTAATTATATTTGTTCGGGTGAGTGAGGCCATTCACGCTCAACCAAAGGATTTCCCGATATTGACCACGTGAGCAAAGAACAATAGAATTAACTAATTAAAAGGCGCGGTCAGTATTCTAACCGCAGAAAATCGTTTGATTTTCAGCGTAATTTTCCCCACCCTAACTATGCCGATTTCCTTTTGTGGTAAGAAAAATTATGCTGGGTCTCCTTGCTAGAATTAATCAAGCCTTAAAAAACACACAGGATTCACCAAGGCTAAGCAATGTGTTTCGTTTTCCCTATGCGGGCCTGAAATGCTCATAAAAAAAACATGTAATGTATCAAATTTTGTCAGATTGTTTTGCGAAATAGAAGGATCAGATTTTTCTTCCATCGTTTCTTTGTTCTGGCTTTGTGTTATATATACTTACCCCAAATAAAAAGAGCATTAACAGAGCCCTAGCTATATACGCCATATGGCCTCAGCACCATAGCAAAACAGATTCCTAATCAGTTTTTTTATCTAAGGTACATTACAAGCTTCCGTTTCCGGCTTCTTGAGAGAAGGATTTCTCTCGCTGAGGATACGAACATACGGAAGTTGTGTTAAAGACGAGAACGTATATGGAATGACGAGAATGAAATAATTTCCCCCAAAATCGTTAGTGGCATTAGAAACACTGTATCACTCTTTTAACGAGTAGTCTCACACATGAAGTTTATATACCTTAACCTTGGCGATAAGACATAGTTGTGTTTTTCTAGGCCATGATTTGATACTAACTTCATAGAAAAAAAAATTATAAGGGCGGAAACTGAATGTACATAAAATTTAGGAAACGTACTTCATCGTCACAATACACCTATTTAACATTACGCGCGCCATTATTATTCCGCGCTAGGGAAGGGAACTGGGTTCTAAGAAAGGGTGCCTGACAAAATCTTCCTTGTGTTCTTCTTAGTTAAACTTGATGAAAACGAAGTATAAACAACACGCTTACGTTTATCTATCTGCACAAAATCTTTAATTTCAAGAATTATTTATCATGCCAAGTGTAAACTGTGCTGTTATTGGGTGTTTTAATAGCACTAAGAAGCTGCAAAAACGGAAGAAGGAACGATGTGAAATTCACGAAGTTAACCATGAAGAATGTTCATGTCAGCGACCGTTTAGTTTGTATTGCTTTCCTAGCGTCCTTAGAAATAACGAACAGAGACAGCGTTGGATAAAAGCTATGAGAAGAATTAACCCAGATAAAAGTGATTGGGTACCAAAACAAAGTGACAGGGTATGCTCTGTTCATTTTGTTGATGGAACACCTTCCCAAAAGTATCCAGATCCAACACTAGAATTGGGGTACGACACTCCTGTTACTAAAAAACTATTTCGAGTTTAGAGAACTATTTCGACATTCTCTGAAAAAGTCAACTTTTGTTTCAAAAGATGTTCCCAGCAATGAAGCCCAAGAAGAGGAACCTTGTTGCTCAAATATTTCTGACGCATCAGGATTTTTTTCATCGACAGTACCAGACCCCTCTTACACTATTTCTTCACCGCCTACATGTGAATCATGCAAAGATAAGAGTGAAATGATTAAATCTTTGGTCAGTAAAGTGAACTCCTTAACTGTACATCTCAACTTCCACTTATCCTTAAATTTCTAACTCTCAAGTAGTTCTTCAACTCTTCGACAGACATTTTTGATATTAAATCGTAATTTGTTTTAAATGTTTTAAAAAGTTGGTAAATAATTTGATAGCCAAAATGCGATGTTTATACTTCGTTTTCTCAAGTGTACTGAATCTTAGCGGCGCCAACAAATGGTACCGAGACTCCCGGCCGGGATTACGTAATCGCATAATGTTAAATAGGTGTATGGTATGGATTTTGAGAACTTTCTGACTTTATCGTTTGTTACAACATGACTTGCAAAAAACTTTCACGTTTGATATTTTTTTATATTATTAGCTACTAAAACTAAATACAAAACTTACAGTGTATAAAAATATTACATATGCATATAGCCACATGGTAAATCTAGTCACGTGACAGTCAGCTAAATTATGCCTGCAGTTCATCGAATGTTAAGAAATAGGATTTCGGCGTGAAACACTATTATTACTAAATGAATCACGAACCGAGTAAAGTATGACAAAACTCATTGCTTTCAAAAATTGCTAGACAGGTAGAAAATTCTTATCATGCTAAAAATGGTTAAAAGCATTGAATATGTGCACGCTTACTCCCGTTCATTTTCTACGCTCGATTCCAGTTTCTAGAAGAGAACAAAACCAGTGTCGAAGCGTGGAAACAAAGTTGACCATATGACGTGTACATATTGATTTTTGCACTAAGGCTTGAACGCATGTGGATCAGACATTGCCTGTGCTGATATTACATAATTGCCTTCGCATTCAAAGATGCCGTTCAAATATAAGGAACACGTGATTTATATGAATTGACGGTTCTTCTCCGTCTATCGTCGTCATAAAAGTCGTCATTGTCGCCGTTATCTTCTGGTTCTAGAAGATCATCATCTAAATCTCCTCTTTCTCTTTCAACTTCGCTTTTTCTATTACTGGGAATTTCATCTTCATTTACAAAGTTATAATTGTTCCCTATTTCATTTTGCTCTCTCTGATAGGGCAACATTTGGTCCCCTAAAATTGTCACTAATTGTTTCTCATTATTATTATTCTCATTATTATAAGGATTGTCTTGTAACTGATCTCTCGCGATTAAATCCTCACTCTGATCTTCAGTTGGACCTTGAATATCATCCATAAACTTCTGTTGCTTAGCAACAGCTTTTGCAAACATAGATTGCAGCCCATCTTGAGTTACTTCTTTTAATTTCAGAAGATCTTCATTTACCTCCTGCTTTTGTAGGTTTAGCAATTCACTCGCCTGTTGCTGCCTAACTCGCTTGTCGCTTGAGGCGATCACGTTAGCGATACTGTTCTCATCATGCTCATCGTGCCGTTCTGTGATTGGTTGTTCCAACTGATGTTTATGCTGATGTGGCGTTACCTGTTTGTGACTCCGTTCAAAGTGGTCATCATCATCGACCTCGTCCTCATATTCATCGTCATCTGTTTTGGGTGTGGCATGTTTTCTCTTTGGTGAAGTTTTTTCTTCCGCATAGCCATCGTCATCATCTAATTGAAATAAAAAATAAAATAATTAACAAAGTTAGGTCGCTTTATCTTTTGAAATTCTTGCATCATATTCCCCTTTCTTTTTGTTAAGGCTGAGCATGCGCTGTAGTTTCTGGCGATCGTAAGAAAGTCGTGAAATTGGAAATCAGCACAGGCCACTTCATTAAGAGAATACACGCTTTTTTTATAAGAATAACTTCTATAAGAATATCAGGGTGAAAATTGCCTAAATTGTAACAATATCTTAAGAATATTTCCAGGGTGAGTTTGTTTAGAATAAAATTGTTAGTTAACCAAAAAATTAGGGAAATCAAAATGAGACAAATCTTTAACCTGTTATATTTGGTTTGATATCACTGGGGAGAAAAACATAAACATGCTGTAAGTGCGTAACAGTATACTAAAAAATATGTGTGAACATCTCATTCAAAAGAAACATATTCAGCTGTCGCGAAATGTGCATACATGTGACAGAAACTTTACTCTGAAAAATAAGAATACATTAAGAATACTTCACCCTCATATTTTGCCAAATCATAAGAATACTTCACCCTCAACGAAAAAACACTATTCTTATAAAAAAGCGTGTACAGTCTGCAACAGTATGCAACAAAAAAATATCTTTGGAAAAATACTATTTCATCATTCATTAAAATCATCACAATATAGAGAAGTGGTGACCATTTAGATACTTTAACCCTTTGAATAAGTATCATTCGGTGAAATTATAAATAAAAAAAATTGCGCACTTACCATCAGCGTCTTCTAATTCTTCGTTTCTTTCATCCTCGTCATCATCTTCATCTTCATTTCTCTCAATTTTTTTCAACTTCCTGCTACTTTTGATTCTTCCAGTTTTCTTCATTTTTTCTTTTCTCCGATAAGCTACATGATGTGTTTCGCCACTCTCATAATTAGAACCCTTACTTTCAACATTGTTACCTGTTAACTCAGTAAAAATGGCGGCTTTACCCCTCTTCTTTGCTTTTTTGTGTTCCACTTTATCTGACGCATGTATCATACCATCAATTTGACTTTCTATATCGTTGATCATGGCGAGAGTAGCTTTAATTTTCTTTTGTCTTTTTCTCTTGTCTCATATTTAATTCCCTGCCTTCTGATAGTTTTGTCTTTCCTTCTATTTCTTTGAAGTATGCATTTAGTAAATCCCCGTTTTTGTTTTCTCCTTTGTCTTCCGAAGGCGTATGATGTTTTCTTGATAGCATTTCTTCATTCAGTCGTTCATCCTCTTCTTCGGCGATATGTCTGTTCTGTTCCTTAACCTTCTTCCATTTTTCTTCAATTCCCGCCAAACTTGGCTGCTCGCTGTTAGTCTCCATTTGATATTTGCGATAATTGTGCTCCTTCTCAGTTGGGAAAATAGAAGCCGTTGTCTCTTTCTTTTCGTCTGATGAATCGAAGGATAAGGAGTTTTCGTTTATAAGTTTTGAGTTGACATCTCCTTCAGGCTTTGTGGTGGCTGACTTTGCAGACAGGGAGGTCGCACTGCCTTCAGACTCGCTAACCTTAGTATTAATCCCGCTATATTCTGATTTATCCTTTTTTCTACGCGACATTTTTAATCCACGCAAGACATGTTTTTTCTCTCCAGTTTCATCATCAACATCTTGAATGTCTGTAAAGTTTTTGATGAGATGAAACTTTCCCTTTTGATTAAGTGAACCTTCTAGATCAGATTTCAAGGCATTGTATTCTTGTTGATCGTTTAATTTCAACTCCCTCATGATATCTCCTTTGTCGCTTGAATCTTCAATCATCGGAGAGTTAGGATCTTGTTCATTCATTGCAAGCTCGTCCTTAAAATCCGACATTATTTTCGCCATTTCGCCATTTTCGCTTTTAGGAGGCCTACTCGCTTCAGCATCAGCATCTGAAGTGACGAGATCACTCATATTTTTATACCCGTGTTTCGTGTTTACACCATTTAATGTCGCTTGTTCTTCATTTAGGGCAGTGCCGATAGATTCCTTAATCAGATTCTGGAGTTCACTTTGTTCGGTAAATTCTGCTGCGTTTACAATATTTTTAATCTTATCTTCAACCTGTCTACTTGTGGGAGACACGTCGTATGAATTTTCCTTGTCCTTTGGCTTCAGTAGTTTATTAAGAAATCCAGATTTAGACATTTTGATATCTTGTTTGGTTTTCACATCTGGTTGGAAGCCTGTATCAAACCAATCGCCATTGACGTTGTCATGGTTCGAATATGCTTTGTACGGCATGTTGGTTTCAGTTTCATCGAAGTTAGTTTGGCCGGCTCGTTGTGTTTCTGCTCCATCTATACGGTCTGTGTAAACTGCTTCAATTTCTTTTGGAGTGTGAAGTTTTTCCATCATCAGTCTTTCCTTGGTCTTTCTTAGGTAGGTTTTCACTCTCTCGCGGGTGGCATTAGACACGTGACTTATATTTTTTTGACCACTCAATATTTTTGTGTTGTTAGCCAGTGTTTTTATTGTGTAGCATTGCTTCGACTTTCGTGACGTTGACAATATTAGCCTGCGTTTTTACTTTATTAGGCTTGGTATCTCTTACTAATGCTTTTGATGGACTATCTGTGTTTTCTATGGCTTTCGTTGTCTCTTCCTCTTTATGAACAGCTTGGGTTGGTTTGTCAGCTTCTTGAGTAGGAGAACCCTCCTGCTGAACGATATTCGTTATGTTCTCAATACCACGAAGTTTTGTTGGAGCTTTACTGTTGTGAAATAACCTAGTTGGTTTTATAATTCTATGAAATGGCAGTGTTGGATTGTCCGACTTAATAACCGGTTCCGTCGGGTGTTCCGCCTTGTAAAACTGCGGCGTAGGGTTGTCAACTTTGGAATAAGACTGGGTGGAGTTTATTGCTTTACGAAATGACTGAGTAGAAGGATTTATACCTTCACTTGATTTGGTAGGGTTATCAATTTTGTTAAAGGTTTTCGTGATAGCAGCCAATTGATGCTTTAGTCGGAGAGTTGGAACATCTAAACTGAACAATTTTGTTGGTTGGTCATGATGTAAAAAAGCTTTGTTGACAGTTTCTTGTTTAACATACGCTCTGTTAGAAGATTCCACGCCTATGTAGGGTTTTGTGGCCACATCTTGATGACCCTGCGTTGCCGCGCGATGAAAAGATTGCGTTGGAAACACAGCATCGGTGTAGCTTAACTCACTTTCGGTATGATTTACAAAACCTTTTCCACTCGCCGGTTGAATATTCTCAATATCTTTTAGAATACCTGTAGTGTTTTGCTCATGATTGCGATTTAATTTAGCGTCATGTCGAAAAAATATACTGATGACACATCGACATTGTTGTCGAATATAACATTTTCAATTCCCCCATTTTTATCGGTAAGACTCTCTCTAGCCTTTTCCTCCTTCTCAATTTCTTTTCGCTGTCTGTAAATCCGACGTCTTTTTCTTAGCAAATCCTTTTTCAGTCGGCTCAGGTTTATTTTCATCTTCATCTTCCGCAATCTCAATAGCAAAATAAGAATTTCTTCTTCCCTCGTCACTATCCTTCTTTTCTTCGTCCATAATCTTATTGACAATTTTACTTTTGCTTTCTTCCAGTTTTGTCATATTCCTTTCTCCTTCATCGCATCATTTGTCACATTTCCTGCAGTATTGTTAACTACGTCATCTTTGTTCAGATATTTTTCAAATGTTTCCTTTAAGTCTACCACTGTCTCATTCGAAATGCTGGAAGTTGTCGTTGCATTTGTGACGTTACTAACAACTGGCTGCATCGATTCAATGTTTCGTTTACTCCCCGATTCGGTATTCCTAGTGGCGTAATATGGTATTCCAGATTTGGAAAGCATAAGGGCAGCCTTATATTTACTTACTTTATTCATCCTTTTCTCACTATTAGAAGCAGTTCTATTTTCATTATCATTTTTATCTGTTTTCACGTGTTCTTCTGCTTCATGCTTCCCACTTCAATGTCTTTGTTTAATATTAGCTGATTTCGTTGTTATTCTTCCTTAAACTCAGCTTCTCGACATTTTCTGTGAATGTTTTGTTTTCGTCGATAGTTATATTTGATGCGTTACCGGTGTTTGTCTCATCACCGTTAACGTTCTCACAATTGGCCTCGATTTTTCAGCTGGTTTGCGCACCAAGTGGTTAGGGTAAACCAACATCCGTTTGGCGCCAGTTTGAACTTTAAACTTCTTCATTTTAAATTCTTCGTCATGAATGTATTTTACAGGACTAACAATTCTTTTTGTGAGAGGACGATTTATGAGCAGGAATTTTAGCTTTTACATCTGCAGGTTTGGCGGGTACGCCATTCCTGGCATAAAATAAAGGAGTATTTTTGTTTTGTTGATAGTATCTTGAGTAGCTGCCATAGTAATAAGGAGAGGCTGCAGGTACAATGTTTTTCGCATAATACTGACTTTGTGTTGGGTAGACGTTATTGTAGTAGAAACTTGCTTGTTTATCATTGGTGGATTGAGGTTGATACCATCTTTGAAACGATCGATACCTAGTTTGTTGCGGAACATAACTCTTCATGTAGTATTGGGGTGAGATATAGTATTGAGACATCGGTCGCCGGTTATTTAGAATCGTTCTTTTATTAGTGTAAGCATTTCTTTGAAGATTACTAGTGTATTGATTGCTGTTTTGGGGAAAAGGATGGCGCGTTTGCACCGAAGTTCGTTTTTCAACGTAGGCGCGTTTGAGTGGAAGAATATTTTTAAAATTATACGAGTATGGATAAGCATAGTTGCGTTGTGCTATAGGTATCACACTTTTTTTAGAAGGAGCGAACGCCTTTTTAGTTCTTCTCTTCTGAAAGCGTTTCTCCTCCACATCATCTTCCTCTGCAATGTAAGACTTGCGGCCATTCTTATTTTTATCAGCAGTAAAAGCTGTTTCTTCTTCAATATCGTTT
>JASGCC010004055.1:0-21371 GCA_030067915.1 Hydractinia echinata | reverse complement strand
GCGATTTAAGCTCAGGAACTTCTAACAAGATCTGGTCAATCTCTCTCTTTGGTGTGCCTTTCTAGAATTATGGATTTCATAAAAAATCATTATATTTTCGGTTAATATGACAACGGTCCATTTTGTCATCAAAAAACTCACAAGAGAATAGCGCCGATTTAATTACTTGCTTAATTAAATTTAAGGTGTTGCTAGAGATATAAAAAAACATATAATGACTTTCTTTTGTCCGACTAATTTTTCTCCGATAAGATATGATATGATTAGATATGCGTGAAAGATCAGACAGTTCTTTTTAACGATATAATTGCATTGAAGCTGGAGACGCCATGAGTACACCTGATATACATTTTAATGTCCTATCCGTCAATTAGAAAGTTAATTACAAGTAAGTGATTTGTTCCTAATGAGAATATCTCTAGAGAGTTCCCTAGAATAAGCTATTGGGGCCAATAGTTCTAAAAGTGGTAGAGGAAAATATCCAAGTCAATTTTCCATTGTCTTATGTGGAATTTTCTAAATAATGACATTTGAGGAAAAAATTTGAGGTGTGAATTATAATGCGGCGAAGTTCTAAAATAGGATTGAAGAATTGTCCAGTCACCGGTATTTATGGAAATTAATAGTGTAGGGTTTTTAACCAAGCAACTGGGTTTGTTTTAAAGAAAATTTTTCCCTTCTTTTTTACCTGTTGTTTCATCAGTTGTAGGCTATTAGCTAAGACAAAACTCGTACAAGAAGCATTTATTATGTTCAAGACAATCCGAATACTTGATCACACCATTATTGGTGAGAACTAGGAATAAGAGAACTTTTATAATACTGAAATGTTATAAGAAACGTCCGTGTCTAACAGATAAAATTCTTCACTGCATAACGGAGAGAAAACCCGTGCAGTGGAGTTAAAACGCCTAAACCAAAACATTGATTCTCATTGGTTAGTAATTGTATTTTTGGGAAATTGTCCTGAAAATTACCTGATTTCAAAAACAACTATTAAAAAAACAGGCCCATAACAATATGCTATCTTAAGGAAATGGTGTATGATCATCAATTGTGGACAAAATTAATCGAACAAAGGCGGCTTTTTTCGTCATTATTGTCAAAAGAGCTGATAAGTCACTACTTTTGTGCACACGTAGGCCAGGAACAGAAGGTTTAAAATTTGCTAATGACAATTTCTGGTGCGCCCGCACAACACAATAATCCACGTTGGGTCCCACGAAAGTCGACAAAAATGCGTGCTGACGTCAGCAACAATTAACACCTTTCAAGAGTACGAATTTAACCAAATAACATAACATCCCAACTCCGCTGTGAACATTGACAAGTTCAAAATGTGCGACTGTAATTACAGAAACAGCTAATGTTAGCTATCTGTTGTGGCGCAAAAATTAGGAATTAGCGTCCTGTTTCATTATATTTTGCCCACGATTAGGATTTTAAAATACAATTAAAATAAATCTACCAATTGGATTCCTCAACTGGTATCTCACGAAAAAAACCAGACAATCCCGAAATAACCAGCGTACATAAAGAGGACGGATAAACAATTATGACGAGTCATTTTTATGTAAGGATATTAGAAGCAAATTAAAGTGAAAGGTGATTGAATCAATCAACGTAACTAAACTTCACAGATTTGATGAAAACTATTTGGTGAGTTAAAAGACATGAATACTAAATAAAAACAAGTTTAGAACATTAATTTAGGATGAAATTAAATTAAATTTTTAACGCGTGCACCTTGAATTCGAATTCTGTTTAAAATTGTAAGCTAGGAAAGGCAAATTCCCTTATTCGTGCTAATTTAACGCGCTCAAAATTTTTTTTAACTGTTTGGGGAAAGGTGTGTTTCGCGTTAAAATTCATTCTTTTTTACATTCCATTTTTCGTGATTTGCACAAGAACAGCTATAAGAAATATAATTTTACAGTTTACAAAAAAAATGCATCAATGCATCTAAAATTTTGTTTAAAATTCCCTAACTCTTATTATTCGTTTTTGCAAAAAAATTATTTTCAACTTAAAGCTTGCACAAAATTGATACACGTGAAATTCGTTCATGTTGCTGTTGTAAATGTTGTGACAGGAACAAAGTTATTCGAACGAACGTGCAGTTATTGTGGAGGAGATCGGGGAAGTCTTAAAGTGTAAACAATACTTTATCAAAAGTACTAGTATGAAAGGAACACATCCTTATTTGCAGGCGAGAAATTAAATAAGAGGGAAAATCTTCTTCTCGCCGTTTATACGAGTGATCGATTAAAGTTTATCATTAACAGAAGATAAAACGAGTTAATGTTTAAAAAGATAACGTACAAAAACAGTTGTACAGTATACTCTCGATAAGTGATACACCGGATAACTAGGACGCCCGCTATGTAGTACACTTTTTCTCGGTCCCTTGAACTTGCTTACCCTATTCAAGCAAAAAAACTTCGCATAACTGGGACCCCGGATAACTAGGACGCCCGCTATGTAGTACACTTTTTCTCGGTCCCTTGAGGCAAAAACTTCGGATAAGTGGGACATGCAATGGAATGACTTCATATTTTTTTCTTGAAACAGAAGACATTGCATTGATTTTAATCAAAAACTTGTCAACAAATCTATTCTACACATTGGTTGTTTCTTCACGTGTGCAGTCATGCCTCAGCTAGGTCAAAAAAGGAAGCTGAAATCTACACCGATAACCAAAAAGTATGTTATACTCAAGGAAATTGATAAAGGCAAAAGTCTTGCAGCACTTACGATCAAAGTTTCTAGAATTGTCGAAAATGAAGTAATAGCTGGTTCCAGGCAAAGCAAATTGACAGAATCTTTTTCCGTTTAATGTAGTGTAATCTTATGTTATATTGAATGGAATAGAAAAGTAAATGCAATTATCACCATTCCTTATTTATGAATTTAGCCTCAAAGTCCTCTTGTTCGCTAAGTTTTACAAAAAATCTCTCGATAACTAGGACAAATTAAGCCTTTGTATGAAAACCCTACTTACAAGGAAATTCGGATAAGTAGGACGCCCGCTAAGTAGTACACTTTTGTTCGGTCCCTTGAGTGTCCCACTTATCGAGAGTATACTGTATTACGGAAGAAAATATTACGGAATTTAAGTTTGCGAATAGGACCTTAAGAATAATGCAATATGTTGAATAAAAAGTTGCGAATGCGCCCATTGTTATTGAATTTGCAAAATTAAAGATTGCGAAATAGTAACCTTGTATAGCTTTTGTTTTGCTTATGCCAAATATACCGAAAAACTACAAACATTTCAAAAATAAAGTAAAATGCTAAATAAAAGATTACAATGGTCTGTCCCTGTTTGAAAAAATGCGGAATTTATGCTTGCGAATGCAAGGCAAATTCGCAAACATCAATCACAATTTCTTTTACATCCGCAATCTTTTCTTCTCTTGGCATAACTAAATCTAACATCTGATTCCTAGCATACTTAAATATCAAAATAAACTCTACCTGAGATGACGGTCCATTACCTCTCATACACATATGCGCATTAAATTCGTTTCGTGATTTTTCCATAAGCAGCTCCACATCATCACCAATTACGTACATCCGGTGTATTCAACTGAAGTATTTTAATGATAGTTGACCTCACCACAAAATATGATTTCAAAATATTTAACAGTTCCCTCCTTATTTGTGTTCATGATGACAACACACTGTGTCTGGAATCAGTAAAGTCAGATAAAAATGTAGAAGTCAATGATGAAACCATCGAAGACAGCACAGAGATATTGGAAGTATTCGATCAACCAATCGCAACTAAAACTGAAGTCGAAAGTGCACTGGAGACTCTACAAAATGTATGTCTCTTCAATGCAAGTTGGAATGACATGCATCAGCTTCTACAGCACTTCTAATCTTTTTTGTAAAAGGCGAATTAGATGCCAAACAGCAGACTAGTATTTCAGATTTTTTTGAAAAAATGATGCAAACAGGGATTCATAAAAAAAATATCGTGTATCTAATTTACTATGACTTCGATAAATGTGAATGCTTTAAAGTCTCTTTGGGTTATAAATAACGTGACCTCATTTTGATTTTTTTACTCAATTTGAAAACTTTTCTGTATCTCGAACTTTCACACCACTTGCATTCGGTATCTCAAACACTCGCTATCTCAAACATTTCGCTATCTCGAACATTCACTACCTCAAACCTTTTCGCCGGTCCCTTCATTGTTCGAGATAACGAGCGTCGTCTGTATTTTAATAAAATTTGACCTTATCACAAAATATGATTTCAAAGTATTTTACAGCAAGTCGAATTTGCTTTTAAGTGTGTGTAGGAGGCAATTATGTAGGCATGGGAATAGATGGATTCGTAACATGCCGTATGCATTTTTGGCGTGAATGTTAAGGCTATTTTTGGCACTTTTATTTGTTTATGTCTGTTTTATCCTATTTAGTAACCAGGCCAACGATAGAATGGTGCGAATAAACAGATACCTTGTTTCAAAGTATATATCTTACTTACAAATCTTGCACATACCACAACCAAAACACACACAGAGCGTTCTAGTGTGTGGTTAGGCGTAGATGTTGAGTAGGATATAAGGAATTCTTTCGGAAGCAAGAACTAAAGGCAAATATAGCCTGAATATACAACGTTGCAAGAAGTGGATAACAGTTGTGTGTTGTTCATAGATAACTCAATTTATATGAAAAAAGCCCCTATTGTGGGAGGAAGGGTAGTTGTACGACTTAGAAAAACTCTTCGCCCACAGCTTATCGACTAGTTTCTGATTATAAATCAAATTTGGTACAAAATTATTATCAGGTATAAAAACGTGTATTGGTATATCATTGAATGCATATATATCATAGTCAGAAAATACCTTATTTGTAAAAAAGTCGACAAAAGTTAACCACCAACATTTTTTGTATTTACCCTATTTTTCAATCCAATATCTATGAAACCATAGTGGCATAGACAAGAGCATGTAAGCGTAGCAGAGGATAAAAAGAGAAGAACACAACCAAGCAAGATTTGGAGACCAAAGCAGATAAATATACTCAAATGAAAGGAAAGAAAGAATAAACATCGAGCTTGACTCTCTTAGATAATTTCATTGTCCTATTATTGTTGTTTCAATTTACAGAAAGAAAAACATTAAAAAATCAAACTTTTGTGGTCATTTTCGATCTGGAAATAAGTCGGTAAAAAGTGACTGAATTTTATTTAGTCGGGAAAGAAGAAGGAAATTATGTCGAAGTGAATAAAATTTTTTACCGCCTTTTTTCAACGAAGTTTTTTTACGGTAGGTCAAAGTCAGTTGTCTAAGCAATAGATGAAACTTTGTTGTCTCATGTTTCTAGGTGAATTGCTAAATTAAATTCCTATAAAATTGATATAAGATCTTTAATCAGAAAATTTAATACCACAATTTTTAAAATAAAGTTTTTGTCCGAAGTTGACACATGTAAATCTTACACAATATTAAAATATGAACTTTGCACAAGCGTAAAAGCTTAAACGTAAAATCGAAAGTTTGTTTTGATGAGGAAGCAAGACAACACGAGGGCCTGCATTTGTTAAAAGAGGTTAATTAATAATTATTAATTAACCTCTAAAAAGTTTTTAAAGTCATTGTAATTGCCTCATCTGGCTTTATGTGCAATAATTTGGTTTCTTTCTGTGCTGAAATTAGCAGAAAATAGCTAGCTAGCTAGGTCAAAAAAGGTTCATAGTTTCTTTTACCAGAAAACTTGATTTAAAAGCAAGGTATATGCTTACATGTAAATTATAGATATCAAATATTTGTGAGATCATTTTCTGTCATATTCAGTTATATTTAGGTATCTATCGTGATATCTGAGATGATTTAAGATGTTGTTTGTGTCGTCATTGCTTATAAACTTCCCCCCACCGTAAACTCGACTTTCGTGTAAGTCACTAAAGTCAATAATCAACAGCTCGTTTTGTAGCCCCTTTGACAACGATTAATGCGAGAATAAATGTTCAAAGTGGTTTTTTATATAAGCAACATCACAACGCAACGTGGGGCTCGAATCCTTGAAAAAACAAAGCAACTTGAAAAAATCAATCCTGAAGTGAGTGACTAAAAAAAGGAAAGAGGACAAACCGCAGGGATCATAAATATACCAATAGTTCTTAAGAACTTCATTTAAGTTTTATACCACGACAAACGTGGTTAAAATGGAAGTTTGATTCGATTGACATAACATCTGAACAAACATTCTCGTGAAATTGGTCTTCCTTTTTAAGTAGATAGCGAACAAGCAACAGTTAAGCAACAAAGTTAAGCAACATTTAGCCTAAGCCAACATTTTTTGTTCCTTATAAAGAAAGCATGTATTCAAAAAATATATATATCGTGATTGTTTTGTTGTGTTTACCCAAGAAAAATGTTCGTGGGCGTCATATGTACAATGTGCTTAGTAACAGGGCGTGGCATTATTAAATCTGGGTTTTGTATATTTCTAAAATCCCTATTGTAAAACAGCGCCCTCTGCGTAACATACGATTTTTGTGTGGATTTTTTCTTAACTTTCCTTCATATGATAATCAAGAACATATTTTACAACACTATATATTTTTACTAGGAAAAAAATATACTATAAATACCATAAACTGGACAAAAAAGTGATGTTATTAATTAGAGGTTTTTCTAGCGACTTTTTTGACCTTGAACATAAAGCCACCATTCAGATAACTTATAGCGCGACCCCATAAAGTTCGTTTAGAAAATTTTTTTAGTGTCTTTTTTTCCAAGTTGATTTTTATATTATCGTTTTTTACTTAAAAAAATGAAGATGTAATATGTAGTTACCTTTTCTCAGTTTTGTTGGTGTTAGAAAATATTTATGCAATGTCGAAAGTATTATAATTTCAGAAATATTTATGCAAGTAAAAATTTTCGCAAACGCGCCATTCGCCTGATGTTAGAATTCGTGAGAATTTCCTTTCGCAAATCGACCGAATTAATTAAATATTTTTTTCGCAAATAGGTCTATTTCGAGGTTTACGAGAAGTAACGACAATACATCGAGGTTTACGAGAAGTAACGACAATACAATAAGCTAGTATTACCGCGTAACCACAACCGGTTCTGTCGCACCAACAAAAACCTAACAAACTTTGAGACAAGTTTGGTGTAGCAAATGTCTCATTACATCGTCATTTTAGGCTTGTTGCATTCTTAATTTAAAAAGGGTCTACAAAACGATTCAATAATTTTAATCCCCGCACACTCCGAAGAATGGCGTACAATAAATGGACCATTTAAAAGATCAAGGTGTAAGAAATTATACACATTTTAAAACCACATAGACGTCGACTCGAAAGTTTATTTTGACGAGGGAACACCAGGGGAGAAGCTGCATTTGTTGAAAAATGCTATGTTACTAGCTTTAAAAACGTAATGCCTCTAATGTTTCTATGCAAAAATTCAAAGGATAAAGCTAGCTAGTTCAAAAAGTTTGAAGTTTAGTTTATTATAAAACTTAAAAATCGAATAAATTATAGATATGCAATATATACAGGGAACTTTTCTGTCATTTTCAGTTATATTTGGATGCCCAATATGATATTTAAGATGATTTAAGATGTTGTCCTCTGTGAGTCAGAAACCAACAGCTCTTTTGTAGCCTCTCTAAGTCCTTATTTCCCTGATATTCTTGACACATTTTTTCATCAATTTTAAGTAATTAGAACTTAGTTGCAAATTACCCTAAAAATGCAAATGTGATACAAGCATATTGAACAGATTAAATATTTAAAATTCTGCAGCGTTTGACTATTTTCAGCCGTACTACAGATAGCCTAACTAAGCTTTCTTCGAGGGTATCAAATTTAGTTTCTCTCAAACGAAAGCTTAGACGCGAACAAATGTCACAGCATATCCCTAAATTTAAATCCACCTCATAGCAAACCCTGAATTGCAACAAATTGCACAAAGTCGGCGTGGTCACATTTTACCCTCTTAAATAATACAAGAATTGTTCGGCTGATTGAGGCCATTCGCGCTTAAAACAAAGGATTCCCTATATTGACCACGTGACCATAGAATTAACCAATCAAAAAGCGCCTTCAGTATTCTCAGCGTAGAAAAATCGTTTGAGACTCAGCGTAACTTCTTCCACCTCAACTATTTCGATTTCCTGGTGGCAAGAAAAATTATGCTGGGTGTCCTAGTACAGAGACAAAAAAAAACACTTTTGAAAATTGAATTTATTCCAAATAACATAAATAAAAAAAATATTTGATCAAAATTGAGGTTATTTATCGTTAAAAAGTTGTAGAAGAGAAAACATTCTACTTATGAATATAGTCATAACTTAAAACATCAAGTTCAAAAAAGTCCTTATTTATTCGTGAACATCACATATATAAAGAACTCACGTATATTTGGAGTGATTTAAGTTTACTTTCTTGGTCTAGTGAAATAAATCTTGAGTTTTCGCTATGCTCGCTTCTGCTGTTTATTCAGAAAATTTATTTCTCTGCGAAAAAACAAATGTTTTCGAACTTCAATTTCATTTCGCGCCAGTCTTAAAATATTGGCCAATCAAATCGGTCCAAAAAATATTTCACTAGATGTGCTTTTTCATCAGTAAACAAACTACATTTCGCGCCCATTTGAGAAACAACTGAAAAACAATGAAACTATTTTGCATTTACTTCGACTGAAAGAGCGCCCTGTTAATGCATAAATACTGAGAATTTAAGATGAAAGACATAAGAAATTTCAAAATCAAAAAATAGCTGAATAATTTTGGGATATTAATTTAAAATTGTAGTACCAAGTAAAAAAGAAACGGATTGAAAAGAAAAGGAAAGAAAACTGAAATAATATAAATTTGTGAAGTGACAAAAATCATTAAGTTTCGTTCAAATAATTATCTTCAAATAATTTTAATATTCTAATATATTTCAATTTTTTTACAATAGACTAACGTTTTTTACGCGAACATTTTCGAGTCCATTTTTGAACACTATCAATGCAATCCGGAGAAAACTTTGAAGAATTGTCCACTTCAGTTGTATAAAAGAATAAATTAAACGCAATTAAAAATGAGGCCATCAGGTATCAACTATTGATGTATGCTTTCCACTGCTGATTTTAACGTTGCGTTGACTAGCCCGCTGTATGTCTTCTTCTGTTGCGCGACTAGCTGGACCACAATAACTCAGCAGCACAGGTAGAAATACGAGACCATGCAGCGCTCCAATTATGATAATACCCATATACATCCGAAAATAATAGATCTAAAACATGGTAACATAAGTCACTAACATGTAACTAAAACGTACCTCGAGGGTCGTAGTCCTGTTTTTTTGCTTATATCAGCGGCAGGATAATGCAAAAAAATAAACTTATGAACTACACTAAGGAAGTAATTTTTTTTTCAAAAATCTTTCTTCGTTCCGCAAGAAATTTACGCGAATTTAGGTGTTTACAATTTATTAGCGTGACGTTATTTTTAATGCTTAAAAGAAGATGTTATATTAGAAACTTCTGCCAATTTGTTCAAAACCCCCCCCCTAAGCCAGTGGTAGCAAAAAAATCAAACGAATTAGCAACAGTTTGGCGCCAACACATACCTCAAACAACTCCGACTTCGCAAACATCAGTATAAAAACACCTACAAATTTGGTAATAGTAATACCGCTAAGTACCTAAAAAATAAATAATATATAAAAACAAAGCGAAATTAAAAAATTCTAAGAGGCCCAAATAATTTTTTGGTTTTATACCGAAATAATGGAAGCTAGTAAATAAAGATAAACAAAGTGAAGTTTTTAAATACGCTTTTAGTTGAATAACGTGATGGAAATAACATATACGTAGACAGCTCCAACTAATAGATGACTTTTCAACGTTTACAAAGTTTCCGCGGATTTTTATACATGCGCACACACGTTCTTGTAGTCCAGGATCATATGGGGTAAAATAGCTATTATTGAAAGTCATACAGATTTTCTGGAAGAACAAAAGCACTGAGTTCATTTTTTAACTATACTCTCGTGGTGAACATTTTTTTTTTAAATGTTCACCACGAGTCCTTTTCGAATTCAAGCGATTTCGTTTTTTAATGGATTTATACGACTTCTGCGGCCTGTTGTTTACATGTGTGCATTTCCATTGTTCTCAACGCAAAATCACAAAATGTTGTCGCACGGAAAGTGGTCTATACGATTTCTTAGTAGTCATGACACTAAAAAGAGAAAGTAGAAAAAATGGAAATAAATAAAAGAATTAACTTACAGAGCTACCAACGCGACCCAAAGCATCTTCCGCTCTCTTAACCCTTGATGAATAAGGACTTGTTGAAAAGGCACGTGCAATATGAGAGCAAAACTCAACAGAGATGCCAACAGCCATGACTAAGTTTACCAGTGAAACAGCATTCAACGATACATCCCACAAATACATAAGCCCAAGTAAATTAGTAACAATCATCGCGACAGTCAACGTAATGCAAAATGCCAACCCAAAGTTGAAACCCATGAGTAAAAACGTCACGACAAAGATGGCAGCGAGTGATATCATCAGGTCTTTCCATGTGTCATTCACTATTGTCAGGTACTGCTCGTAAAAGACATAGAAAACACTGTACGAGAATACTTCGTGTCCAATCAACTGGGTCATGTTAGCAGCTAACTGCCTGGCGTATTTCAAACAATGTGTGAACTCGTCAGCAGTAGTGGAAACCGTATGGTACGTCATAAAGTAAGATGCGTTTACTAAGTTCGTATTGTAGCTGGGTTTGTTTAGTTTGACAGCATTAGCATATGCAGCATGCCCTCCTTTCGCACACTTTGTGTTGGGGTTATCTGCCAAAAACCACGGAAGGAATTTACGGAATTCTTCAGACTGAGGATGAACACCAGCTTTGCTGTTGGGTAGGCAACTGTAACAAGTCCAATTTTCTGGAGCAGTCGAGGGGCAAAAAGTAAAGTTATAATAAGTAATGTTTTTCTCAGGACTCGTGGTGTAGTTAAGTATTCTGCAGCACGGTGTTCCAGGATCGATCCATGTGAAATAATCATCAATCCAGGAAGATGATGGAAGCGCGATTGTAGAATAATTGCTGATGAGAGATTGTGAAAACAAATCACCAGTCACGGAACTTGAGTTGCAGCCCGCTGTGCTACACACCATGTTTTGATTTTCAACTTTTGAATAGTCGTATCCTTCTCTTATAACGAAGTACACCGGGGCGCCTGTTTTCAAATACGTTGACATGCTGGAGAAATAATTCAAAAGGAACGAGTCTCTTGGCAATGCGATTGTTTGGCTAATTCCAACATTCAAATTCGGTATTTCGCAAATACTTGCGCCCAAAAATATTGAAAAGATCACGATCTAAATAAATAAACAAAAGAGAATAGAACACTGACCTAAAAACATGGCGACTAGCCGCACATATCGTTACTTTTGGTGTTTTAAAAATAGTAGTACTCCACAAGATTTCCCCATTGAATCCTAGTACAAGGAGGTATACCCTACTGGAATTGACAGTTTGCTTGCAACATATCAATGGTGAACAAACTTACCACAGCAACACGAACAGGATACAGCATTAGGAATGGTGCGTAAATCTTTTTTACAAGATAATACAAGATGCCACCAGGTAGGCACTCTTCTTCTGCTTGGTCTGATTTAGGTAGACCATAGCAGCAGGCCACATCATACCGGTTGCGATATTGCCGTTGAACATCCAACGTCACGACAGCTACTAACATTGTGATCTGAAGGAGAAAGTTAAATGCCACAGCCATTGCAGCATAGATAGCAAATGTGTGGACAGCAGGCATTGTTGACAGGGCACCTAAGAAATAATAATTATAAAATCACCTATACAGCCAAAGTGGAAATGCCGTGAAGCATCTCTTATATTGATACGAAAACTGTGTCTGTCCGTCTGTGACCGTCAAGAGCACTCATAAATTATCTCCTAAAAAGTTCCGTATTTTACAAAACTTTTGTTTATATATTTACTTTGCTGGAACAAATTATGTGAGAAAATGATTTAATTTCATTAGCTAAGAATTTTCTAAGAGTTTCAAAATCAAAGGGAAAGTTATTCCTTTGTTATAAATTAATGTACGGGTAATGTCACGAGCAATTAAACATTGTTATTGTTGTAGTCAATTTCGTTTAAAATGTTTTATTTAATGAAATTAACAACAACAAACCGTTTAGCGATTGGCCTAATAAATTTAAAATAAGTTTCTATTTTTAAGTGGATACTTTCACGGGTTCAAATAACTAGTATAGATAAACTGGAATTTAAAATAGTGAATTCAATGCAGTTTAAAGTATATAGCTCGGTCAAAATTTTATAGGATGGTAGTTAATAAAGGACTCACCAAACCCAAATGCAACTGATTCCGAGAATGAAGACAAAAACATACTAGGACCAACAGCACCCAAAACTCGCGCAACCTGATCTGATGCATCTTCACTGGGAAGTCGAACGTCACGTTGAATTGCTTGCACAAGAATAAAGATGTTGTCAACACCAACAGCAAGAACAAGAAAGGGGATTACTTCGACAATGATCAATGTTGCAGAAATGCCAGCATAAGAGCAAATGCCGAGTGAAGAAGCCACGGATAACAATACAATGACCACACCAACAATTCCAACAGTGAATTTTGCATCAACCTAAAACACCCAGTCATGGAAATGACGTTTAAACTTGAACAAGGTAAACATAATGCACAATCCAAGAGCAAAATTTAGCCTGTCATAAATTTTAATAAAAGAATAAAAAACAAAAAAGGCTTTCTGATATTTTAGACACAACGTCTGTATCCCTAATTCTGTACAATAATCTTAATGGAAGCTGGGCTTGTGTTGGATTATTAATCCTTACCTGATTTGAAAGAATGAAAAGAAATTGGCTAGGCTTGCCATAAAGGCTAAAATGGTAATCTTGGACCCGAAATTTAAAAAAAACAATACATATGCATAAAGTTAAGGTATGTAATAGTTTAGGAGAATAAAAACAATAATTTATATACATACCAATATTCTTGCAGCTGATTTGAATTGACCTAGGCCAATGGCAATATACAAGAACATCAGCAAGTAACTCAATATAATCGTTAAAATATCAGCTTCACTAGCACGGTTGATTTCATCCTGAATTGACCTTTCACTGGAAAACGCCACTGTGAGGTTATATTTCCATGCCTCATTTTTTTTCCAGTTCTTTAAATAGTCAATGTAGACCTTTTCCCAGGCTTCTGCTTTCTTATTATTAGCTTTATTCTTGTGGTTTTTTACCACAAATGTTATAATCAGAGCTTTAGACTGGTAATAAGCAGTTCCGGGAAAGCCACCAAAGATAAGTTTAGGATTGACAGGTGCTCCAAATTTGCTCATACATGGAAGCTTCAGGTAATCACCATTCGATGTTGCAGATGGATTTCTGAAAGAAAAAAAGATAATCATAATTTCCAGTTGCTTTTAAACCAACTACAGTAGTCAGTAGCATCAACCTGTGGGTACAAACAAGGCTTGCACTTTGGCTTTTTTGAGCATGTTTGTTGATTGTGTACTCAACACAATGCAATTAATAAATATAATTAGCTCCTTCATCAAACGGGAAATTTGGGATAAATTTCAATTGGGAAATGGCCGCTTAACGACTACTGAGAACGCTGGATTACACCCTGGATGAACATATATTAAAGTCAAATCAAATTTACAGTGCTCAACAACAAATTCATTGCAGCATTAATAGACCTATTTCCATATCCATTTGGTTTTGCGAAATATGCATGCAAAAATGCAGAATAACATAAAAACGAGATTAGCTATAAGCAAATTTCAGGATGCTATAGTTGTTTACATGCAAGTTTGAAGAATGTACATCAACAAAATGTTGAGTTTTACAGCTTTTAACTAGCAGTTTTACAAAATCGCAGTTAAAACAGTTATAAAGAGGGTATTGGTAGTGGTAGTGTGACAAAAAATATTAAAATATTGCAGATTTCAAGAGTGTACATCTTTTGGTATATGTCAGCTATAGCTAAACCTAAAACCTAGCTATGTTTTTAAAATGATGTGAATACATTTTTATTTTACTGTTTCCTAGTAAATTTAGTGTCATGTATTAGCCTTTTATGTTTCTATTAAGTAATTTTACATTTGCACAACCATTTTTCTTACCCAAAAGACTAAATTTCAGTTTTTTTCAGGTTCAGAAGATGTCATTGTGGTGGCAATTCAACAGTAAATGTTACCATGCCCCGAAGTTAATCCCAGCCATGTGAGGGAAATTGAAGAGATAGCGCACTGAGGGGGTGCTTTTTAAACCTTTACTTTTATTGTAAAAATTTTCGCCAGTTAAAATCTTAGAACATTCCAATTAACATAACTGATGCATAACTGTTACAATTTTTTTTCCTTTCAAAGTACAATAACTACGATTTTTTCCATTTAACTTTTGGTCCAACTGTATTTAGATAAAAAATGTATTTCTTGAAATAAAAATAAGAATAGTCCTAAAAACTATATATAGTTATTATTTTGGTTTTATTAAATAGTCACTTTCTCTAAGTCCTACTTTATTGCACAGCACCCTTTTGAAAATAAAGAGAGTGCCTGTTCGAGGAAGATGCTCATTCTTTTTTGACAAATAAGAGGCACTTGTAGGGGAGCTTTATAAAGCAGGGCCTTTTTATTTGAGTAAATATTGTTTTTTGTGTTTACTTTTTTGAAAATATGTTAATGGTTTTACTAAAACCTACTTTGAGCATCCTAGGATCTGATTATGCCAATCTTCAGCTCTTTGTGTAAAACTCGATGGATCACTGCAATTGATACCCATAGTATCCACACAATACTCTAATCTTGTCCTATTTAACTGCCAATATTGCAATGCACTAAACACAGCACACTCCTTGATATTTGAAAGAGGTTGAAAACAGATGTCTTTAAGTCCAATGGTTTCCCCTTCATATTTCACCTTTAAATCCATCAGCTCAAGCTGCAAGTCCAGAACCTAACAATGAAAACAAGTAAAATAATACATATTACAAAAATTCTATAAAAAAATATACTTCAAGGACCAAAAATTGAGGTTGTCAATGTAAAAAAAAATTATAGATTTTTTATTTTTCTGAGCGTACAATCTTGATAAATTAAAATTTATGGCACTTAATGATTAAATTAAATTTAGATGAGAAAGTTGAAGTAAATTCTTAAAGTACACTTTATTGCTACTTGTGGGACACAAATGTTCAAATAAATGAAATTATATGTAGCTTCTTAAAGGATGTATAGGGTGAATAATCCAGTGTTCTATAAGTAGCTGTTATTAAATAGCTATTTCCCAAATTACATTTATTCTGAATCCTAATTCATTAAAGAAATATCCCAAACGTTTTCATAAGATTTGTAAAGGAGTAAGATTTCATTCCCTTAAACCTTGATGAAATAAAATTAAAAGAATCACACGTACCGCTTTTAAAACATTGAAATGCATTAAACCAGAAAAGTTATAATGAGCTCCTTGGTACACTTTAAAATCTTCAACAGGTAGGTCTTTTGTTCCTGTTAGAATAACTTGCTCAGTTCGATAAAATGGTGTAAATTTCTCATCATAGTAATCTTTTTCAATTCGAGCCCTACTAGAAGGAGATGACCATAACTCCACAGGATCAGTAATGACTGTGAATTTAACCAAACCAATCGACAGCACAATGCATACTGCTAAAGAAATAAAAACCACTTTCCAGGGATGATGCGAGCATATTGCACCCCATTCTCGAAATAATTTCTGCAGTGCAAATTCTGTTTTGATTCCAATACGAATTAAACAGCTTTTATTGTCTTTCGATTCTCTATGTAAGGAATCCGTTGACTTATATGGTCCATTACCAGCAGAAGAAAGAGAAGCAGTTCTTAATGAGTTTGATCTTTCCTCAATATGCATCATTGATTTTCTTGAGGAATAAAATATATCTACAACACTTAATGACAAAAATATGAGCAGCCAACCTAGAACACATGCACCTACGATAAAGCAGATGAATCTCATTCCAAGGATATGTCTGTGTTTTTTTGGTCCTGGTACATATGGCAATGGTGGACAAGTGTCTCTACAATCTTGGCAAGAGCAAGCTGACCTGTTTCGTCCCGTATTATCATCATAATATGTTTCATTACAGCGAATCATTCTGAAATCATTGTTGGTAATATTAGGAGCACTTTCATTAACATGAAAATTGATTTGAAATGGTGCACCACTATTAGGACTACCAATGAAATTTAGAAACTTCTTTGGTGTGCATTTATCAACTGTAACCCCACACATAAGGTCTAACACTTTCCCATTGTCACCTGGAAAACTGACATCAATGCAAGATTTGTACAATCCATTTGAAAACTGTGATGAGATGTAATAATCTGCAGTGGCAATAACACCATCAAATTTGTAATCAAGAAATTTGGATTGGTTTGGCGAGCAGGTGAATTCACACCACATGTTAAAGAAGTTTTTAGAGCTTGGGGGACAACGGGAAAACATTGAGGAGGCAGTTTGTAATTGTGACTGTAATGTCTGCAACTGTTTTAAACCACAACAACTTCTTATTTCATCTCTTTTTCCTTTAGTAAGATAAGGACAAACATCTTTTAAGATTTTTAATTCTTCATCTGAAACGTTTTTTGCTTTTCCATTAAATGGTATGTTGGCTTTTGATGTTGGCTGCCGACCATACATAATGCAATAACCATCTTTTCGTATGACATCCTTTGCAACTACGGTATCCTAAAAGGTAAAGTGATAGCTCTAACATTGCAACAGAAAACCCAAAGGTGAATTAATAATTGGTTTAAATCTTGTGAGATTGATTAAGGGGCTAACAAGAAGCAACCTTTGTTATGCTTCTCAGGCTTTTTTCCATAGAGGGGTTTCATTGTGACATATGTTGTTAATATTCCCCAGACCTCTTACGGAAATCGACCAAGCAATACAATACGAGGGTAAGCATTGGACCAGCCCATTCCACTTGTTTTTAGAGGAGGCATTTTCTTAACCTTGGAATTAAAAGTTAGTTTGCATATGGTGCTAAGATTTAGAACAAATATCAATGCAAAGATGCTACCAGCCACAATAGAAAAAGTTTTTAACCACAATTTGGCTTTCTTTACCTAAAATCTGCATTTTATTACCTGGTATTTTTTTTGATTTTTTCTGTGCATGCGCAAGAATACTGTCAAATGAAAACATTGAAACTCTTCTATAAAGGCCAGACCCACAACATCCCAACAATCAAAAATAGACTTGTAACTAGTTTATATACAAATTTATGTAAAATACTTATTCAGCCCTTAAAATTAGCGTCGGCAGACGTAAAATACAAAGATACCGTAGTTGCGTCGGCAAAAAAATGCTGACGTAATTTTGTTGTGAAATTTTTAAATAACAATAATTTTGGTTTTGTTTAAGCTACTCCCACTCCTCAGGCCTGGAGATTTGGCGGAAACGGCGACGTTTCCGCGAATCAATAAAGACGGTAACGATAAATCGTTTCCCTTGGACAATATTTCAAATTATAATAATTTTATATTATAATATATATATATATTTATATCATAATGTTTTACTACTATGGAGTAGGTCTTGTCACTAACTAGGGGCATTATGAAATGGTTCTCCACTTATTTATCTGTTAAAGCTAATCGTTACCGTCGTTAACGTATTGTTTCCGCAAGGTCTACTTCGCGGAAACGAAAAAACGTTTTGATCGTTTCCGTCAGCTTCAAATCATGGTAACGATGGATCGTTTCCCTGGACTCCACAAATTTGCAGGCCTGCTCCTTGCAACTACAAAATAATTACATTTGATTTTCAGTAAGTTAGGCCATTATCACTAACTAAAATCATTCAGGCTACAGAATTACTGTGGTGCCATTCGATTTGTAATAATAGTAATCTTCCACACGACACAACAGGCAATAAGTCAGCCCTGCCCTCGGTTTTGTGAGGAGAGATGTTCTGCGAAGACTCTAGCAATTGGGTCTCCTGTACAGTTTTGCTTCATGTTAAACTGTGCCGGTGACAGGCATTTTTAAAGCATGTCACCTTTCTCGGTAACTTTCTCCTTTTACTGACAACAATGGCTGATATCCTGGGCCTTACATCCATGATATACCATATTACCGTTTTCACCGGCACCGAAACTTGTGCACTTTATGGAACAGACAGCCCAAACATCGCTGGGGTAGATCACACATGGGGAAATTTTTGCGTGGGGGTATGACATTTTAATCTTTTGTTATCTTTGTAATCATTCATTAAATACCAAACAAACCTATATTATTATGAAACTAGACAGGCTGGAGAATATTTTTAAGAAAAAAAATTTATTGCCATGTGTGCTCTCTTCCACAGATCCCCTTTGGTATTTCGCGTCACCAAGTTTTCCTAATGTCACGTCTGTTTTTTGAGCATCGGAAAAAGGTACATGATGATGTTTCAAGCAGCTACTAGCTCCATCTGAGACAAGTCATGGATCTCACATTGGAAAAAAACACATCACGGAATTAAGACGCCAATCACGGAAATAGGACGTTTTTGACGGTTTCTTTTTCGCTCAGCCCTGCGCACACGCCTGCCTTGTTCGCCGGCATTTTTGCAAAGTTGTTTTCAGGGATGGCTTATAGTCAAAACCATGAAGTTATGTGGCGAGCGGAGTTGCCAGATCGTCGCTAGAGCTGTTTGTTTAGATAATCACGTAATTAGGACGGTATACGCTAGCTACATAGAAAAAAAATTGTAAAAATAAATCACAACACAAATATATTTTGGGTGATCCTATTTGCACAAGTAAATTTCGCAAGACTTAATATTTAATCACAAAAATTTAAATTTATCCAGCATTAATTAATCTTTTTGCTATTTCATATGAACAAAAAGATTATAATTATAGAACCTACCAAGTTCAGTATGATTCCCAGCAGGGATAGCAAGATGTTAAGTTTAAATATAATAATCATATCGACACAATTCTTGGGTAAAATGTACTTCTTTAAATTGACTCGTCCAATGTATAATGCAATTGTTTCAATGCTGTAATCAACTACCACGAGCTGGACCCTGTCCTGTCCCGGCTCGACAAGGTCAGTCCACCAAAATTATCAGTACAGGTAGCTTTAATACTGTGGAGATAATAAAAGTGTAGAAAAAGCCGGGGCAAATTGCACTGCACTTCTCCCTAAAACAACCTTTTTTTGACACACGACTATGTTATAACGCCTAGGTTTTGATCATAACAAACGAAGTCGTACGCTGGAGCCGTGCGATGGCGATTGGGAAACTTGCACATAGAGAGAGGGGGTAGTTTAAGGAAAACTTTCCTATCTCTTTTACATTTTTCAGAAAAATGTTAAAGTTAATATTAAAAGTAACAGAATTGTAACTTATTTATATGAGAAAACAACTCTTATGTTGTAATTATTGACTGAGTTTAGATGGATAGCCAAGAACGGAAAATAATTAACCCCCTAAATATAGCTATATAAAGACGGAAATTGATTGGTGCATTCAGTATCGTACCATAGTCATAAGAAAGAAGGATGACTATGATTCATTATCAAGGCTAAAGTACAAGTAATTTGGGAGATGGATTTTTAATTTTTTCACAAATTTCAGCTAAACTGATAAATTAAAAATTAAGGGTGGAGCATACATTGATAAGAAGTTGAAGAGCATTAGACGATTGTAGACGAGTCACTAGATCAGTGTAAACATAGTCACAAGACATGGTGTAAACGGTAGCCAGGCGACCCAGCATAATTTTTCTTACCACCAGGAAATCACTGAATTAGATATCGTCGAAAAAGCTTAGTTAACTAGGCTATTTATACGTATGTAAACGAGTCACTAAATGACGAGACTACGACATGCTGTTCCGCAAAGTATTTCGTTGGCGTAGAAGAGGCCTAGATAGATAGATGTGCATATTTTACATGGCTAGCCTTACAAATTTCGACAATGTTTGTTATTACCACGAGGACCATGTTCTAGAGTATTTAATGCTCATTTTAAGCTACGCAAACCAAATTAGGGCCCGCGCTCTACTAGACAACTCCCTGGCAGTGACAACTCCCTGGCAGTATCCAACGGCCCACACAGTGTACAATCTCACCAATTTTCCTCACATGGCTTGGGTCAACCCCGGGTATGGTAACATTCATTTAGGCGGGTTTCCACTCGATCGAACGAATTTCTCAAAAGTTCTGTTTTTTTTGCAAAAACATTTATTGGATATAAAACCAAATTGTCTATAAGTTTAAGTTTATTTTCGGGTGTCAATTAATTCTACATTTTAGTTACAACAGCGTGTCTAAATTTTAGCTAAGGCTACAATCCCGGACATAATATTTTCACAAAAAAAGGCTGTTTTTGTATATTTCCCGTAAAGGCAAAATAGTATTACTTGAACAGTGTACTTAGCAACCACCGGTAGGCTTCAAAAGTTATACTTGGCAGGGGTGTAGAGGTCGAGTAACCAGCATCGAGATTGCGCTGGCTGTAATTTCCACATTTTGGAACAACCCTCTTCACGACCAGCAAGAGTCCAAAAATCGCGGAAATCAGACGTACTGACCTCAGCACAAATTAGCACACTCTTTTTAAGATTTTGGATCTAACCAAATAACCCAAGATTCTAAGTCATAAGTCCGTTGTGCACATGGATAAGCAAGCTTTGACAAGTTTGTAGTGCATCTTACTTAGATAGAAACGGCTTTCTCAATTGCTTGTGGCTACAAGCTTTGAGATTTGCAACAATATTTGTACGGGATTATAGCTAGATTTTTTTTTTTGACACGTCAAACGTTGTTTTTTTTAAAGAATAGTAACTATTTTGCACAGACACATCGTCGCCAAGCTTCACTGAGGCGAAAACAAAAATGGACTGTTTTCACTGAAGTATATATAGTCTCGACTTGATTATCCACGACTCGATTATCTCACATATATACATCATGCGCTCAAAAACTGCGCACGAGGAGAAACCGCCGAAACGTTCAACGTGAATAGACAAAAAAAAACAAAACATTAAAGTTGCAATTTTTCTTTATTTTTTATTTCTGCCAAACTATAGTAGCGAAATATGATGCCACATATCGTTGTGATTTCAAAGATTGACAATATTTGAATGTGTTACATTTTTTAATTTTTACGTGCAGGGTAGGGATTCAAGGGGATAAAAATCTAAATTTCGGTGTTACGGCCGGTAAATAGACGACAATGGTCGATAA
Organism: Hydractinia echinata; assembly: GCA_030067915.1. NCBI lineage: Eukaryota > Metazoa > Cnidaria > Hydrozoa > Anthoathecata > Hydractiniidae > Hydractinia > Hydractinia echinata. Next base: position 94 of record JASGCC010004055.1, on the reverse strand, counting down.
ACAACAGACGACAAACGGTCGATAAACAACAGACGGCAACGGTCGATAAACAACGGACGACAAACGGTCGATAAACAACAGACGACAAACGGAT
>JASGCC010004054.1:0-21373 GCA_030067915.1 Hydractinia echinata | reverse complement strand
TTCCCAGTCGCAATGAACTACGACGTCCCAAGTCGTTTTCCTTGGCGCCATGGCTTTAGACACGTCAACTACGCGCACAGGCCTCTAAAGGCTGTAATATGGCCTTTTGCGCCTAATAAGGGCCTTACACGTAAATCACGTGCTTCCACGCGCCCGGCAGGCTACCATTGGTCTAGTGTTCCAGTCGCAATGGACTACGACGTCCCAAGTCGTTTTCCTTGGCGCGTGGCTTTAGAAGACCGTCAACTACGCGCACAGCCTCTAAAGGCTGTAATATGGCCTTTTGCAGCCTAATAAGGCCTTACACGTAAATCACGTGCTTCCACGCGCCCCGGCAGGCTACCATTGGTCTAGTGTTCCCAGTCGCAATGGACTACGACGTCCCAAGTCGTTTTCCTTGGCGCCGTGGCTTTAGAACCGTCAACTACGCGCACAGCCTCTAAAGGCTGTAATATGGCCTTTTGCAGCCTAATAAGGGCCTTACACGTAAATCACGTGCTTCCACGCGCCCCGGCAGGCTACCATTGGTCTAGTGTTCCCAGTCGCAATGGACTACGACGTCCCAAGTCGTTTTCCTTGGCGCCGTGGCTTTAGAAGACCGTCAACTACGCGCACAGGCCTCTAAAGGCTGTAATATGGCCTTTTGCGCCTAATAAGGCCTTACACGTAAATCACGTGCTTCCACGCGCCCCGGCAGGCTACCATTGGTCTAGTGTTCCCAGTCTCAATGGACTACGACGTCCCAAGTCGTTTTCCTTGGCGCCATGGCTTAGAAGACCGTCAACTACGTGCACAGGCCTCTAAAGGCTGTAATATGGCCTTTTGCAGCCTAATAAGGCCTTACACGTAAATCACGTGCTTCCACGCGCCCCGGCAGGCTACCATTGGTCTAGTGTTCCCAGTCGATCAACTACGACGTCCCAAGTCGTTTTCCTTGGCGCCGTGGCTTTAGACCGTCAACTACGCGCACAGGCCTCTAAAGGCTGTAATATGGCCTTTTGCGCCTAATAAGGCCTTACACGTAAATCACGTGCTTCCACGCGCCCAGGCAGGCACCATTGGTCTAGTCCCAGTCTCAATGACTACGACGTCCCAAGTCGTTTTCCTTGGCGCCGTGGCTTTAGAAGACCGTCAACTACGCGCACAGGCCTCTAAAGGCTGTAATATGGCCTTTTGCGCCTAATAAGGCCTTACACGTAAATCACGTGCTTCCACGCGCCCCGGCAGGCTACCATTGGTCTAGTTCCCAGTCGCAATGGACTACGACGTCCCAAGTCGTTTTCCTTGGCGCCGTGGCTTTAGAAGACCGTCAACTACGCGCACAGGCCTCTAAAGGCTGTAATATGGCCTTTTGGCCTAATAAGGCCTTACACGTAAATCACGTGCTTCCACGCGCCCCGGCAGGCTACCATTGGTCTAGTGTTCCCAGTCGCAATGAACTACGACGTCCCAAGTCGTTTTCCTTGGCGCCATGGCTTTAGAAGACCGTCAACTACGCGCACAGGCCTCTAAAGGCTGTAATATGGCCTTTTGCAGCCTAATAAGGCCTTACACGTAAATCACGTGCTTCCACGCGCCCCGGCAGGCTACCATTGGTCTAGTGTTCCCAGTCGCAATGAACTACGACGTCCCAAGTCGTTTTCCTTGGCGCCGTGGCTTTAGAAGACCGTCAACTACGCGCACAGGCCTCTAAAGGCTGTAATATGGCCTTTTGCGCCTAATAAGGGCCTTACACGTAAATCACGTGCTTCCACGCGCCCCGGCAGGCTACCATTGGTCTAGTGTTCCCACTCAATGGACTACGACGTCCCAAGTCGTTTTCCTTGGCGCCATGGCTTTAGAAGACCGTCAACTACGCGCACAGGCCTCTAAAGGCTGTAATATGGCCTTTTGCAGCCTAATAAGGCCTTACACGTAAATCACGTGCTTCCACGCGCCCGGCAGGCTACCATTGGTCTAGTGTTCCCAGTCAATGGACTACGACGTCCCAAGTCGTTTTCCTTGGCGCCATGGCTTTAGAACACCGTCAACTACGTGCACAGGCCTCTAAAGGCTGTAATATGGCCTTTTGCAGCCTAATAAGGCCTTACACGTAAATCACGTGCTTCCACGCCCCGGCAGGCTACCATTGGTCTAGTGTTCCCAGTCGCAATGACTACGACGTCCCAAGTCGTTTTCCTTGGCGCCATGGCTTTAGACCGTCAACTACGCACAGGCCTCTAAAGGCTGTAATATGGCCTTTTGCGCCTAATAAGGCCTTACACGTAAATCACGTGCTTCCACGCGCCCCGGCAGGCTACCATTGGTCTAGTGTTCCCAGTCGCAATGGACTACGACGTCCCAAGTCGTTTTCCTTGGCGCCGTGGCTTTAGAAGACCGTCAACTACGCGCACAGGCCTCTAAAGGCTGTAATATGGCCTTTTGCGCCTAATAAGGCCTTACACGTAAATCACGTGCTTCCACCCGGCAGGCTACCATTGGTCTAGTGTTCCCAGTCAATGACTACGACGTCCCAAGTCGTTTTCCTTGGCGCCGTGGCTTTAGAAGACCGTCAACTACGCGCACAGGCCTCTAAAGGCTGTAATATGGCCTTTTGCGCCTAATAAGGCCTTACACGTAAATCACGTGCTTCCACGCGCCCCGGCAGGCTACCATTGGTCTAGTGTTCCCAGTCGCAATGGACTACGACGTCCCAAGTCGTTTTCCTTGGCGCCATGGCTTTAGAACCGTCAACTACGTGCACAGGCCTCTAAAGGCTGTAATATGGCCTTTTGCGCCTAATAAGGGCCTTACACGTAAATCACGTGCTTCCACGCGCCCGGCAGGCTACCATTGGTCTAGTGTTCCCAGTCGCAATGACTACGACGTCCCAAGTCGTTTTCCTTGGCGCCGTGGCTTTAGAAGACCGTCAACTACGCGCACAGGCCTCTAAAGGCTGTAATATGGCCTTTTGCGCCTAATAAGGCCTTACACGTAAATCACGTGCTTCCACGCGCCCGGCAGGCTACCATTGGTCTAGTGTTCCCAGTCGCAATGGACTACGACGTCCCAAGTCGTTTTCCTTGGCGCCGTGGCTTTAGAAGACCGTCAACTACGCGCACAGGCCTCTAAAGGCTGTAATATGGCCTTTTGCGCCTAATAAGGCCTTACACGTAAATCACGTGCTTCCACGCGCCCCGGCAGGCTACCATTGGTCTAGTGTTCCCAGTCGCAATGACTACGACGTCCCAAGTCGTTTTCCTTGGCGCCGTGGCTTTAGAAGACCGTCAACTACGCGCACAGGCCTCTAAAGGCTGTAATATGGCCTTTTGCGCCTAATAAGGCCTTACACGTAAATCACGTGCTTCCACGCGCCCGGCAGGCTACCATTGGTCTAGTTCCCAGTCGCAATGGACTACGACCCAAGTCGTTTTCCTTGGCGCCGTGGCTTTAGAAGACCGTCAACTACGCGCACAGGCCTCTAAAGGCTGTAATATGGCCTTTTGCGCCTAATAAGGCCTTACACGTAAATCACGTGCTTCCACGCGCCCCGGCAGGCTACCATTGGTCTAGTGTTCCCAGTCGCAATGACTACGACGTCCCAAGTCGTTTTCCTTGGCGCCGTGGCTTTAGAAGACCGTCAACTACGCGCACAGGCCTCTAAAGGCTGTAATATGGCCTTTTGCAGCCTAATAAGGGCCTTACACGTAAATCACGTGCTTCGCGCCCCGGCAGGCTACCATTGGTCTAGTGTTCCCAGTCGCAATGACTACGACGTCCCAAGTCGTTTTCCTTGGCGCCATGGCTTTAGAAGACCGTCAACTACGCGCACAGGCCTCTAAAGGCTGTAATATGGCCTTTTGCAGCCTAATAAGGCCTTACACGTAAATCACGTGCTTCCACGCGCCCCGGCAGGCTACCATTGGTCTAGTGTTCCCAGTCGCAATGGACTACGACGTCCCAAGTCGTTTTCCTTGGCGCCGTGGCTTTAGAAGACCGTCAACTACGCGCACAGGCCTCTAAAGGCTGTAATATGGCCTTTTGCAGCCTAATAAGGGCCTTACACGTAAATCACGTGCTTCCACGCGCCCCGGCAGGCTACCATTGGTCTAGTGTTCCCAGTCGCAATGACTACGACGTCCCAAGTCGTTTTCCTTGGCGCCGCTTTAGAAGACCGTCAACTACGCGCACAGGCCTCTAAAGGCTGTAATATGGCCTTTTGCAGCCTAATAAGGGCCTTACACGTAAATCACGTGCTTCCACGCGCCCGGCAGGCTACCATTGGTCTAGTGTTCCCAGTCGCAATGACTACGACGTCCCAAGTCGTTTTCCTTGGCGCCATGGCTTTAGACCGTCAACTACGCGCACAGGCCTCTAAAGGCTGTAATATGGCCTTTTGCGCCTAATAAGGCCTTACACGTAAATCACGTGCTTCCACGCCCCGGCAGGCTACCATTGGTCTAGTTCCCAGTCTCAATGGACTACGACGTCCCAAGTCGTTTTCCTTGGCGCCGTGGCTTTAGAAGACCGTCAACTACGCGCACAGGCCTCTAAAGGCTGTAATATGGCCTTTTGCGCCTAATAAGGCCTTACACGTAAATCACGTGCTTCCACGCGCCCCGGCAGGCTACCATTGGTCTAGTGTTCCCACTCGCAATGGACTACGACGTCCCAAGTCGTTTTCCTTGGCGCCGTGGCTTTAGAAGACCGTCAACTACGCGCACAGGCCTCTAAAGGCTGTAATATGGCCTTTTGCAGCCTAATAAGGCCTTACACGTAAATCACGTGCTTCCACGCGCCCCGGCAGGCTACCATTGGTCTAGTGTTCCCAGTCGCAATGGACTACGACGTCCCAAGTCGTTTTCCTTGGCGCCATGGCTTTAGAAGACCGTCAACTACGCGCACAGGCCTCTAAAGGCTGTAATATGGCCTTTTGCAGCCTAATAAGGCCTTACACGTAAATCACGTGCTTCCACGCGCCCCGGCAGGCTACCATTGGTCTAGTGTTCCCAGTCGCAATGGACTACGACGTCCCAAGTCGTTTTCCTTCGCCATGGCTTTAGAAGACCGTCAACTACGCGCACAGGCCTCTAAAGGCTGTAATATGGCCTTTTGCGCCTAATAAGGCCTTACACGTAAATCACGTGCTTCCACGCGCCCGGCAGGCTACCATTGGTCTAGTGTTCCCAGTCGCAATGGACTACGACGTCCCAAGTCGTTTTCCTTGGCGCCGTGGCTTTAGAAGACCGTCAACTACGCGCACAGGCCTCTAAAGGCTGTAATATGGCCTTTTGCGCCTAATAAGGCCTTACACGTAAATCACGTGCTTCCACGCGCCCCGGCAGGCTACCATTGGTCTAGTGTTCCCAGTCGCAATGGACTACGACGTCCCAAGTCGTTTTCCTTGGCGCCATGGCTTTTAGACCGTCAACTACGCGCACAGGCCTCTAAAGGCTGTAATATGGCCTTTTGCGCCTAATAAGGGCCTTACACGTAAATCACGTGCTTCCACGCGCCCGGCAGGCTACCATTGGTCTAGTCCCAGTCGCAATGACTACGACGTCCCAAGTCGTTTTCCTTGGCGCCGTGGCTTTAGAAGACCGTCAACTACGCGCACAGGCCTCTAAAGGCTGTAATATGGCCTTTTGCGCCTAATAAGGCCTTACACGTAAATCACGTGCTTCCACGCGCCCGGCAGGCTACCATTGGTCTAGTGTTCCCAGTCGCAATGACTACGACGTCCCAAGTCGTTTTCCTTGGCGCCATGGCTTTGACCGTCAACTACGCGCACAGGCCTCTAAAGGCTGTAATATGGCCTTTTGCGCCTAATAAGGCCTTACACGTAAATCACGTGCTTCCACGCGCCCGGCAGGCTACCATTGGTCTAGTGTTCCCAGTCGCAATGGACTACGACGTCCCAAGTCGTTTTCCTTGGCGCCGTGGCTTTAGAAGACCGTCAACTACGCGCACAGGCCTCTAAAGGCTGTAATATGGCCTTTTGCGCCTAATAAGGCCTTACACGTAAATCACGTGCTTCCACGCGCCCGGCAGGCTACCATTGGTCTAGTGTTCCCAGTCGCAATGACTACGACGTCCCAAGTTTTCCTTGGCGCCGTGGCTTTAGAAGACCGTCAACTACGCGCACAGGCCTCTAAAGGCTGTAATATGGCCTTTTGCAGCCTAATAAGGCCTTACACGTAAATCACGTGCTTCCACGCGCCCCGGCAGGCTACCATTGGTCTAGTGTTCCCAGTCGCAATGACTACGACGTCCCAAGTCGTTTTCCTTGGCGCCGCTTTAGAAGACCGTCAACTACGCGCACAGGCCTCTAAAGGCTGTAATATGGCCTTTTGCGCCTAATAAGGCCTTACACGTAAATCACGTGCTTCCACGCGCCGGCAGGCTACCATTGGTCTAGTGTTCCCAGTCAATGACTACGACGTCCCAAGTCGTTTTCCTTGGCGCCATGGCTTTAGACCGTCAACTACGCGCACAGGCCTCTAAAGGCTGTAATATGGCCTTTTGCGCCTAATAAGGCCTTACACGTAAATCACGTGCTTCCACGCGCCCCGGCAGGCTACCATTGGTCTAGTCCTTCTCGCAATGGACTACGACGTCCCAAGTCGTTTTCCTTGGCGCCGTGGCTTTAGAAGACCGTCAACTACGCGCACAGGCCTCTAAAGGCTGTAATATGGCCTTTTGCAGCCTAATAAGGCCTTACACGTAAATCACGTGCTTCCACGCGCCCCGGCAGGCTACCATTGGTCTAGTGTTCCCAGTCGCAATGGACTACGACGTCCCAAGTCGTTTTCCTTGGCGCGTGGCTTTAGAAGACCGTCAACTACGCGCACAGGCCTCTAAAGGCTGTAATATGGCCTTTTGCAGCCTAATAAGGGCCTTACACGTAAATCACGTGCTTCCACGCGCCCCGGCAGGCTACCATTGGTCTAGTGTTCCCAGTCGCAATGGACTACGACGTCCCAAGTCGTTTTCCTTGGCGCCATGGCTTTAGAAGACCGTTCAACTACGCGCACAGGCCTCTAAAGGCTGTAATATGGCCTTTTGCAGCCTAATAAGGCCTTACACGTAAATCACGTGCTTCCACGCGCCCCGGCAGGCTACCATTGGTCTAGTGTTCCCAGTCGCAATGGACTACGACGTCCCAAGTCGTTTTCCTTGGCGCCGTGGCTTTAGAAGACCGTCAACTACGCGCACAGGCCTCTAAAGGCTGTAATATGGCCTTTTGCGCCTAATAAGGCCTTACACGTAAATCACGTGCTTCCACGCGCCCCGGCAGGCTACCATTGGTCTAGTGTTCCCAGTCGCAATGGACTACGACGTCCCAAGTCGTTTTCCTTGGCGCCGTGGCTTTAGAAGACCGTCAACTACGCGCACAGGCCTCTAAAGGCTGTAATATGGCCTTTTGCGCCTAATAAGGCCTTACACGTAAATCACGTGCTTCCACGCGCCCCGGCAGGCTACCATTGGTCTAGTGTTCCCACTCGCAATGGACTACGACGTCCCAAGTCGTTTTCCTTGGCGCCGTGGCTTTAGAAGACCGTCAACTACGCGCACAGGCCTCTAAAGGCTGTAATATGGCCTTTTGCAGCCTAATAAGGCCTTACACGTAAATCACGTGCTTCCACGCGCCCCGGCAGGCTACCATTGGTCTAGTGTTCCCAGTCGCAATGACTACGACGTCCCAAGTCGTTTTCCTTGGCGCCATGGCTTTAGAAACCGTCAACTACGCGCACAGGCCTCTAAAGGCTGTAATATGGCCTTTTGCAGCCTAATAAGGCCTTACACGTAAATCACGTGCTTCCACGCGCCCCGGCAGGCTACCATTGGTCTAGTGTTCCCAGTCGCAATGACTACGACGTCCCAAGTCGTTTTCCTTGGCGCCGTGGCTTTAGAAGACCGTCAACTACGCGCACAGGCCTCTAAAGGCTGTAATATGGCCTTTTGCAGCCTAATAAGGCCTTACACGTAAATCACGTGCTTCCACGCGCCCCGGCAGGCTACCATTGGTCTAGTGTTCCCAGTCGCAATGACTACGACGTCCCAAGTCGTTTTCCTTGGCGCCGTGGCTTTAGAAGACCGTCAACTACGCGCACAGGCCTCTAAAGGCTGTAATATGGCCTTTTGCGCCTAATAAGGCCTTACACGTAAATCACGTGCTTCCACGCGCCCCGGCAGGCTACCATTGGTCTAGTGTTCCCAGTCGCAATGACTACGACGTCCCAAGTCGTTTTCCTTGGCGCCATGGCTTTAGACCGTCAACTACGCACAGGCCTCTAAAGGCTGTAATATGGCCTTTTGCGCCTAATAAGGCCTTACACGTAAATCACGTGCTTCCACGCGCCCGGCAGGCTACCATTGGTCTAGTGTTCCCAGTCGCAATGACTACGACGTCCCAAGTCGTTTTCCTTGGCGCCGTGGCTTTAGAAGACCGTCAACTACGCGCACAGGCCTCTAAAGGCTGTAATATGGCCTTTTGCGCCTAATAAGGCCTTACACGTAAATCACGTGCTTCCACGCGCCCCGGCAGGCTACCATTGGTCTAGTGTTCCCAGTCGCAATGACTACGACGTCCCAAGTCGTTTTCCTTGGCGCCATGGCTTTAGACCGTCAACTACGCGCACAGGCCTCTAAAGGCTGTAATATGGCCTTTTGCGCCTAATAAGGCCTTACACGTAAATCACGTGCTTCCACGCGCCCGGCAGGCTACCATTGGTCTAGTGTTCCCACTCGCAATGGACTACGACGTCCCAAGTCGTTTTCCTTGGCGCCGTGGCTTTAGAAGACCGTCAACTACGCGCACAGGCCTCTAAAGGCTGTAATATGGCCTTTTGCAGCCTAATAAGGCCTTACACGTAAATCACGTGCTTCCACGCGCCCCGGCAGGCTACCATTGGTCTAGTGTTCCCAGTCGCAATGGACTACGACGTCCCAAGTTTTCCTTGGCGCCATGGCTTTAGAAACCGTCAACTACGCGCACAGGCCTCTAAAGGCTGTAATATGGCCTTTTGCGCCTAATAAGGCCTTACACGTAAATCACGTGCTTCCACGCCCCGGCAGGCTACCATTGGTCTAGTGTTCCCAGTCGCAATGACTACGACGTCCCAAGTCGTTTTCCTTGGCGCCATGGCTTTAGAAGACCGTCAAGTGCACAGGCCTCTAAAGGCTGTAATATGGCCTTTTGCGCCTAATAAGGCCTTACACGTAAATCACGTGCTTCCACGCGCCCCGGCAGGCTACCATTGGTCTAGTGTTCCCAGTCAATGGACTACGACGTCCCAAGTCGTTTTCCTTGGCGCCGCTTTAGAAGACCGTCAACTACGTGCACAGGCCTCTAAAGGCTGTAATATGGCCTTTTGCAGCCTAATAAGGCCTTACACGTAAATCACGTGCTTCCACGCGCCCCGGCAGGCTACCATTGGTCTAGTGTTCCCAGTCGCAATGGACTACGACGTCCCAAGTCGTTTTCCTTGGCGCCGTGGCTTTAGAAGACCGTCAACTACGCGCACAGGCCTCTAAAGGCTGTAATATGGCCTTTTGCGCCTAATAAGGCCTTACACGTAAATCACGTGCTTCCACGCCCCGGCAGGCTACCATTGGTCTAGTGTTCCCAGTCGCAATGGACTACGACGTCCCAAGTCGTTTTCCTTGGCGCCATGGCTTTAGACCGTCAACTACGCGCACAGGCCTCTAAAGGCTGTAATATGGCCTTTTGCGCCTAATAAGGCCTTACACGTAAATCACGTGCTTCCACGCGCCCGGCAGGCTACCATTGGTCTAGTGTTCCCAGTCGCAATGGACTACGACGTCCCAAGTCGTTTTCCTTGGCGCCGTGGCTTTAGAAGACCGTCAACTACGCGCACAGGCCTCTAAAGGCTGTAATATGGCCTTTTGCAGCCTAATAAGGGCCTTACACGTAAATCACGTGCTTCCACGCGCCCCGGCAGGCTACCATTGGTCTAGTGTTCCCAGTCGCAATGGACTACGACGTCCCAAGTCGTTTTCCTTGGCGCCGTGGCTTTAGAAGACCGTCAACTACGCACAGGCCTCTAAAGGCTGTAATATGGCCTTTTGCGCCTAATAAGGCCTTACACGTAAATCACGTGCTTCCACGCGCCCCGGCAGGCTACCATTGGTCTAGTGTTCCCAGTCAATGGACTACGACGTCCCAAGTCGTTTCCTTGGCGCCATGGCTTTAGAAGACCGTCAACTACGCGCACAGGCCTCTAAAGGCTGTAATATGGCCTTTTGCGCCTAATAAGGGCCTTACACGTAAATCACGTGCTTCCACGCCCCGGCAGGCTACCATTGGTCTAGTGTTCCCAGTCGCAATGGACTACGACGTCCCAAGTCGTTTTCCTTGGCGCCGTGGCTTTAGAAGACCGTCAACTACGCGCACAGGCCTCTAAAGGCTGTAATATGGCCTTTTGCGCCTAATAAGGCCTTACACGTAAATCACGTGCTTCCACGCGCCCCGGCAGGCTACCATTGGTCTAGTGTTCCCAGTCGCAATGACTACGACGTCCCAAGTCGTTTTCCTTGGCGCCATGGCTTTAGAAGACCGTCAACTACGCGCACAGGCCTCTAAAGGCTGTAATATGGCCTTTTGCGCCTAATAAGGCCTTACACGTAAATCACGTGCTTCCACGCCCCGGCAGGCTACCATTGGTCTAGTGTTCCCAGTCGCAATGGACTACGACGTCCCAAGTCGTTTTCCTTGGCGCCGGCTTTAGACCGTCAACTACGCGCACAGGCCTCTAAAGGCTGTAATATGGCCTTTTGCGCCTAATAAGGCCTTACACGTAAATCACGTGCTTCCACGCGCCCCAGGCTACCATTGGTCTAGTGTTCCCAGTCGCAATGGACTACGACGTCCCAAGTCGTTTTCCTTGGCGCCGTGGCTTTAGAAGACCGTCAACTACGCGCACAGGCCTCTAAAGGCTGTAATATGGCCTTTTGCGCCTAATAAGGGCCTTACACGTAAATCACGTGCTTCCACGCGCCCCGGCAGGCTACCATTGGTCTAGTGTTCCCAGTCGCAATGACTACGACGTCCCAAGTCGTTTTCCTTGGCGCCGTGGCTTTAGAAGACCGTCAACTACGCGCACAGGCCTCTAAAGGCTGTAATATGGCCTTTTGCGCCTAATAAGGCCTTACACGTAAATCACGTGCTTCCACGCCCCGGCAGGCTACCATTGGTCTAGTGTTCCCAGTCGCAATGGACTACGACGTCCCAAGTCGTTTTCCTTGGCGCCGTGGCTTTAGAAGACCGTCAACTACGCGCACAGGCCTCTAAAGGCTGTAATATGGCCTTTTGCGCCTAATAAGGCCTTACACGTAAATCACGTGCTTCCACGCGCCCCGGCAGGCTACCATTGGTCTAGTGTTCCCAGTCAATGACTACGACGTCCCAAGTCGTTTTCCTTGGCGCCGTGGCTTTAGACCGTCAACTACGCGCACAGGCCTCTAAAGGCTGTAATATGGCCTTTTGCAGCCTAATAAGGCCTTACACGTAAATCACGTGCTTCCACGCGCCCGGCAGGCTACCATTGGTCTAGTGTTCCCAGTCGCAATGACTACGACGTCCCAAGTCGTTTTCCTTGGCGCCGTGGCTTTAGAAGACCGTCAACTACGCGCACAGGCCTCTAAAGGCTGTAATATGGCCTTTTGCGCCTAATAAGGCCTTACACGTAAATCACGTGCTTCCACGCGCCCCGGCAGGCTACCATTGGTCTAGTTCCCACTCAATGGACTACGACGTCCCAAGTCGTTTTCCTTGGCGCCGTGGCTTTAGAAGACCGTCAACTACGCGCACAGGCCTCTAAAGGCTGTAATATGGCCTTTTGCGCCTAATAAGGCCTTACACGTAAATCACGTGTTCCACGCGCCCCGGCAGGCTACCATTGGTCTAGTGTTCCCAGTCGCAATGGACTACGACGTCCCAAGTCGTTTTCCTTGCGCCGTGGCTTTAGAAGACCGTCAACTACGCGCACAGGCCTCTAAAGGCTGTAATATGGCCTTTTGCGCCTAATAAGGCCTTACACGTAAATCACGTGCTTCCACGCGCCCCGGCAGGCTACCATTGGTCTAGTGTTCCCAGTCGCAATGGACTACGACGTCCCAAGTCGTTTTCCTTGGCGCCGTGGCTTTAGAAGACCGTCAACTACGCGCACAGGCCTCTAAAGGCTGTAATATGGCCTTTTGCGCCTAATAAGGGCCTTACACGTAAATCACGTGCTTCCACGCCCCGGCAGGCTACCATTGGTCTAGTGTTCCCAGTCGCAATGACTACGACGTCCCAAGTCGTTTTCCTTGGCGCCGTGGCTTTAGAAGACCGTCAACTACGCGCACAGGCCTCTAAAGGCTGTAATATGGCCTTTTGCGCCTAATAAGGCCTTACACGTAAATCACGTGCTTCCACGCGCCCCGGCAGGCTACCATTGGTCTAGTGTTCCCAGTCGCAATGACTACGACGTCCCAAGTCGTTTTCCTTGGCGCCATGGCTTTAGACACCGTAACTACGTGCACAGGCCTCTAAAGGCTGTAATATGGCCTTTTGCCGCCTAATAAGGCCTTACACGTAAATCACGTGCTTCCACGCGCCCCGGCAGGCTACCATTGGTAGTGTTCCCTCGCAATGGACTACGACGTCCCAAGTCGTTTTCCTTGGCGCCGTGGCTTTAGAAGACCGTCAACTACGCGCACAGGCCTCTAAAGGCTGTAATATGGCCTTTTGCAGCCTAATAAGGCCTTACACGTAAATCACGTGCTTCCACGCGGCAGGCTACCATTGGTCTAGTGTTCCCAGTCGCAATGGACTACGACGTCCCAAGTCGTTTTCCTTGGCGCCGTGGCTTTAGAAGACCGTCAACTACGCGCACAGGCCTCTAAAGGCTGTAATATGGCCTTTTGCAGCCTAATAAGGGCCTTACACGTAAATCACGTGCTTCCACGCGCCCGGCAGGCTACCATTGGTCTAGTGTTCCCAGTCGCAATGACTACGACGTCCCAAGTCGTTTTCCTTGGCGCCGTGGCTTTAGAAGACCGTCAACTACGCGCACAGGCCTCTAAAGGCTGTAATATGGCCTTTTGCGCCTAATAAGGCCTTACACGTAAATCACGTGCTTCCACGCGCCCCGGCAGGCTACCATTGGTCTAGTGTTCCCAGTCGCAATGACTACGACGTCCAAGTCGTTTTCCTTGGCGCCATGGCTTTAGAAGACCGTCAACTACGCACAGGCCTCTAAAGGCTGTAATATGGCCTTTTGCGCCTAATAAGGGCCTTACACGTAAATCACGTGCTTCCACGCGCCCGGCAGGCTACCATTGGTCTAGTGTTCCCAGTCGCAATGGACTACGACGTCCCAAGTCGTTTTCCTTGGCGCCATGGCTTTAGACCGTCAACTACGTGCACAGGCCTCTAAAGGCTGTAATATGGCCTTTTGCGCCTAATAAGGCCTTACACGTAAATCACGTGCTTCCACGCGCCCGGCAGGCTACCATTGGTCTAGTGTTCCCAGTCGCAATGGACTACGACGTCCCAAGTCGTTTTCCTTGGCGCCGTGGCTTTAGAAGACCGTCAACTACGCGCACAGGCCTCTAAAGGCTGTAATATGGCCTTTTGCGCCTAATAAGGCCTTACACGTAAATCACGTGCTTCCACGCGCCCCGGCAGGCTACCATTGGTCTAGTGTTCCCAGTCGCAATGGACTACGACGTCCCAAGTCGTTTTCCTTGGCGCGTGGCTTTAGAAGACCGTCAACTACGCGCACAGGCCTCTAAAGGCTGTAATATGGCCTTTTGCAGCCTAATAAGGGCCTTACACGTAAATCACGTGCTTCCACGCGCCCCGGCAGGCTACCATTGGTCTAGTGTTCCCAGCAATGGACTACGACGTCCCAAGTTTTCCTTGGCGCCATGGCTTTAGAAGACCGTCAACTACGCGCACAGGCCTCTAAAGGCTGTAATATGGCCTTTTGCAGCCTAATAAGGCCTTACACGTAAATCACGTGCTTCCACGCGCCCCGGCAGGCTACCATTGGTCTAGTGTTCCCAGTCGCAATGACTACGACGTCCCAAGTCGTTTTCCTTGGCGCCGTGGCTTTAGAAGACCGTCAACTACGCGCACAGGCCTCTAAAGGCTGTAATATGGCCTTTTGCGCCTAATAAGGCCTTACACGTAAATCACGTGCTTCCACGCGCCCCGGCAGGCTACCATTGGTCTAGTGTTCCCAGTCGCAATGGACTACGACGTCCCAAGTCGTTTTCCTTGGCGCCGTGGCTTTAGAAGACCGTCAACTACGCGCACAGGCCTCTAAAGGCTGTAATATGGCCTTTTGCGCCTAATAAGGCCTTACACGTAAATCACGTGCTTCCACGCGCCCCGGCAGGCTACCATTGGTCTAGTGTTCCCAGTCGCAATGACTACGACGTCCCAAGTCGTTTTCCTTGGCGCCGTGGCTTTAGAAGACCGTCAACTACGCGCACAGGCCTCTAAAGGCTGTAATATGGCCTTTTGCGCCTAATAAGGCCTTACACGTAAATCACGTGCTTCCACGCGCCCAGGCTACCATTGGTCTAGTGTTCCCAGTCGCAATGACTACGACGTCCCAAGTCGTTTTCCTTGGCGCCGTGGCTTTAGAAGACCGTCAACTACGCGCACAGGCCTCTAAAGGCTGTAATATGGCCTTTTGCGCCTAATAAGGCCTTACACGTAAATCACGTGCTTCACGCGCCCCGGCAGGCTACCATTGGTCTAGTGTTCCCAGTCGCATGTACGTCAATGTCTAATGGACTACGACGTCCCAAGTCGTTTTCCTTGGCGCCTGGCTTTAGAAGACCGTCAACTACGCGCACAGGCCTCTAAAGGCTGTAATATGGCCTTTTGCAGCCTAATAAGGCCTTACACGTAAATCACGTGCTTCCACGCGCCCGGCAGGCTACCATTGGTCTAGTGTTCCCAGTCGAATGGACTACGACGTCCAAGTCGTTTTCCTTGGCGTGGCTTTAGAAGACCGTCAACTACGCGCACAGGCCTCTAAAGGCTGTAATATGGCCTTTTGCGCCTAATAAGGCCTTACACGTAAATCACGTGCTTCCACGCGCCCCGGCAGGCTACCATTGGTCTAGTGTTCCCAGTCGCAATGACTACGACGTCCCAAGTCGTTTTCCTTGGCGCCGTGGCTTTAGAAGACCGTCAACTACGCGCACAGGCCTCTAAAGGCTGTAATATGGCCTTTTGCAGCCTAATAAGGCCTTACACGTAAATCACGTGCTTCCACGCGCCCCGGCAGGCTACCATTGGTCTAGTGTTCCCAGTCGCAATGACTACGACGTCCCAAGTCGTTTTCCTTGGCGCCGTGGCTTTAGAAGACCGTCAACTACGTGCACAGGCCTCTAAAGGCTGTAATATGGCCTTTTGCAGCCTAATAAGGCCTTACACGTAAATCACGTGCTTCCACGCGCCCGGCAGGCTACCATTGGTCTAGTGTTCCCAGTCGCAATGAACTACGACGTCCCAAGTCGTTTTCCTTGCGCCGTGGCTTTAGAAGACCGTCAACTACGCGCACAGGCCTCTAAAGGCTGTAATATGGCCTTTTGCGCCTAATAAGGCCTTACACGTAAATCACGTGCTTCCACGCCCCGGCAGGCTACCATTGGTCTAGTGTTCCCAGTCGCAATGACTACGACGTCCCAAGTCGTTTTCCTTGGCGCCATGGCTTTGACCGTCAACTACGCGCACAGGCCTCTAAAGGCTGTAATATGGCCTTTTGCGCCTAATAAGGCCTTACACGTAAATCACGTGCTTCCACGCGCCCGGCAGGCTACCATTGGTCTAGTTCCCAGTCGCAATGGACTACGACGTCCCAAGTCGTTTTCCTTGGCGCCGTGGCTTTAGAAGACCGTCAACTACGCGCACAGGCCTCTAAAGGCTGTAATATGGCCTTTTGCGCCTAATAAGGCCTTACACGTAAATCACGTGCTTCCACGCGCCCGGCAGGCTACCATTGGTCTAGTTCCCAGTCGCAATGGACTACGACGTCCCAAGTCGTTTTCCTTGGCGCCGTGGCTTTAGAAGACCGTCAACTACGCGCACAGGCCTCTAAAGGCTGTAATATGGCCTTTTGCAGCCTAATAAGGCCTTACACGTAAATCACGTGCTTCCACGCGCCCCGGCAGGCTACCATTGGTCTAGTGTTCCCAGTCGCAATGACTACGACGTCCCAAGTCGTTTTCCTTGGCGCCATGGCTTTAGAAGACCGTCAACTACGCGCACAGGCCTCTAAAGGCTGTAATATGGCCTTTTGCCGCCTAATAAGGCCTTACACGTAAATCACGTGCTTCCACGCGCCCGGCAGGCTACCATTGGTCTAGTCCCAGTCTCAATGGACTACGACGTCCCAAGTCGTTTTCCTTGGCGCCGTGGCTTTAGAAGACCGTCAACTACGCGCACAGGCCTCTAAAGGCTGTAATATGGCCTTTTGCAGCCTAATAAGGCCTTACACGTAAATCACGTGCTTCCACGCGCCCCGGCAGGCTACCATTGGTCTAGTGTTCCCAGTCGCAATGACTACGACGTCCCAAGTCGTTTTCCTTGGCGCCGTGGCTTTAGAAGACCGTCAACTACGCGCACAGGCCTCTAAAGGCTGTAATATGGCCTTTTGCAGCCTAATAAGGCCTTACACGTAAATCACGTGCTTCCACGCGCCCCGGCAGGCTACCATTGGTCTAGTGTTCCCAGTCGCAATGACTACGACGTCCCAAGTCGTTTTCCTTGGCGCCGTGGCTTTAGAAGACCGTCAACTACGCGCACAGGCCTCTAAAGGCTGTAATATGGCCTTTTGCAGCCTAATAAGGCCTTACACGTAAATCACGTGCTTCCACGCGCCCCGGCAGGCTACCATTGGTCTAGTGTTCCCAGTAGCAATAGACTACGACGTCCCAAGTCGTTTTCCTTGGCGCCGTGGCTTTAGAAGACCGTCAACTACGCGCACAGGCCTCTAAAGGCTGTAATATGGCCTTTTGCATCATAATAAGGGCCTTACACGTAAATCACGTGCTTCCACGCGCCCCGGCAGGCTACCATTGGTCTAGTGTTCCCAGTCGCAATGAACTACGACGTCCCAAGTCGTTTTCCTTGGCGCCGTGGCTTTAGAAGACCGTCAACTACGCGCACAGGCCTCTAAAGGCTGTAATATGGCCTTTTGCAGCCTAATAAGGCCTTACACGTAAATCACGTGCTTCCACGCGCCCCGGCAGGCTACCATTGGTCTAGTGTTCCCAGTCGCAATGACTACGACGTCCCAAGTCGTTTTCCTTGGCGCCGTGGCTTTAGAAGACCGTCAACTACGCGCACAGGCCTCTAAAGGCTGTAATATGGCCTTTTGCAGCCTAATAAGGCCTTACACGTAAATCACGTGCTTCCACGCGCCCCGGCAGGCTACCATTGGTCTAGTGTTCCCAGTCGCAATGAACTACGACGTCCCAAGTCGTTTTCCTTGGCGCCGTGGCTTTAGAAGACCGTCAACTACGCGCACAGGCCTCTAAAGGCTGTAATATGGCCTTTTGCGCCTAATAAGGCCTTACACGTAAATCACGTGCTTCCACGCGCCCCGGCAGGCTACCATTGGTCTAGTGTTCCCAGTCGCAATGACTACGACGTCCCAAGTCGTTTTCCTTGGCGCCGTGGCTTTAGAAGACCGTCAACTACGTGCACAGGCCTCTAAAGGCTGTAATATGGCCTTTTGCGCCTAATAAGGCCTTACACGTAAATCACGTGCTTCCACGCGCCCCGGCAGGCTACCATTGGTCTAGTGTTCCCAGTCGCAATGGACTACGACGTCCCAAGTCGTTTTCCTTGGCGCCGTGGCTTTAGAAGACCGTCAACTACGCGCACAGCCTCTAAAGGCTGTAATATGGCCTTTTGCGCCTAATAAGGCCTTACACGTAAATCACGTGCTTCCACGCGCCCCGGCAGGCTACCATTGGTCTAGTGTTCCCAGTCGCAATGACTACGACGTCCCAAGTCGTTTTCCTTGGCGCCGTGGCTTTAGAAGACCGTCAACTACGTGCACAGGCCTCTAAAGGCTGTAATATGGCCTTTTGCGCCTAATAAGGGCCTTACACGTAAATCACGTGCTTCCACGCGCCCCGGCAGGCTACCATTGGTCTAGTGTTCCCAGTCGCAATGGACTACGACGTCCCAAGTCGTTTTCCTTGGCGCCATGGCTTTAGACCGTCAACTACGTCACAGGCCTCTAAAGGCTGTAATATGGCCTTTTGCGCCTAATAAGGGCCTTACACGTAAATCACGTGCTTCCACGCGCCCCAGGGGCTACCATTGGTCTAGTCCCAGTCGCAATGGACTACGACGTCCCAAGTCGTTTTCCTTGGCGCCGTGGCTTTAGAAGACCGTCAACTACGCGCACAGGCCTCTAAAGGCTGTAATATGGCCTTTTGCGCCTAATAAGGCCTTACACGTAAATCACGTGCTTCCACGCGCCCCGGCAGGCTACCATTGGTCTAGTGTTCCCAGTCGCAATGGACTACGACGTCCCAAGTCGTTTTCCTTGGCGCCGTGGCTTTAGACCGTCAACTACGTGCACAGGCCTCTAAAGGCTGTAATATGGCCTTTTGCAGCCTAATAAGGCCTTACACGTAAATCACGTGCTTCCACGCGCCCCGGCAGGCTACCATTGGTCTAGTGTTCCCAGTCGCAATGACTACGACGTCCCAAGTCGTTTTCCTTGGCGCCGTGGCTTTAGAAGACCGTCAACTACGCGCACAGGCCTCTAAAGGCTGTAATATGGCCTTTTGCGCCTAATAAGGCCTTACACGTAAATCACGTGCTTCCACGCGCCCCGGCAGGCTACCATTGGTCTAGTGTTCCCAGTCGCAATGGACTACGACGTCCCAAGTCGTTTTCCTTGGCGCCGTGGCTTTAGAAGACCGTCAACTACGCGCACAGGCCTCTAAAGGCTGTAATATGGCCTTTTGCGCCTAATAAGGCCTTACACGTAAATCACGTGCTTCCACGCGCCCCGGCAGGCTACCATTGGTCTAGTGTTCCCAGTCGCAATGACTACGACGTCCCAAGTCGTTTTCCTTGGCGCCGTGGCTTTAGACCGTCAACTACGTGCACAGGCCTCTAAAGGCTGTAATATGGCCTTTTGCGCCTAATAAGGGCCTTACACGTAAATCACGTGCTTCCACGCGCCCCGGCAGGCTACCATTGGTCTAGTGTTCCCAGTCAATGGACTACGACGTCCCAAGTCGTTTTCCTTGGCGCCATGGCTTTAGTAAACTACGTGCACAGGCCTCTAAAGGCTGTAATATGGCCTTTTGCGCCTAATAAGGCCTTACACGTAAATCACACGTGCTTCCACGCGCCCAGGCTACCATTGGTCTAGTCCCAGTCTCAATGGACTACGACGTCCCAAGTCGTTTTCCTTGGCGCCGTGGCTTTAGAAGACCGTCAACTACGTGCACAGGCCTCTAAAGGCTGTAATATGGCCTTTTGCAGCCTAATAAGGCCTTACACGTAAATCACGTGCTTCCACGCGCCCCGGCAGGCTACCATTGGTCTAGTGTTCCCAGTCGCAATGACTACGACGTCCCAAGTCGTTTTCCTTGGCGCCGTGGCTTTAGAAGACCGTCAACTACGCGCACAGGCCTCTAAAGGCTGTAATATGGCCTTTTGCGCCTAATAAGGCCTTACACGTAAATCACGTGCTTCCACGCGCCCCGGCAGGCTACCATTGGTCTAGTGTTCCCAGTCGCAATGAACTACGACGTCCCAAGTCGTTTTCCTTGGCGCCGTGGCTTTAGAAGACCGTCAACTACGCGCACAGGCCTCTAAAGGCTGTAATATGGCCTTTTGCGCCTAATAAGGCCTTACACGTAAATCACGTGCTTCCACGGCCCCGGCAGGCTACCATTGGTCTAGTGTTCCCAGTCGCAATGACTACGACGTCCCAAGTCGTTTTCCTTGGCGCCGTGGCTTTAGACCGTCAACTACGCGCACAGGCCTCTAAAGGCTGTAATATGGCCTTTTGCCGCCTAATAAGGCCTTACACGTAAATCACGTGCTTCCACGCGCCCGGCAGGCTACCATTGGTCTAGTGTTCCCAGTCGCAATGACTACGACGTCCCAAGTCGTTTTCCTTGGCGCCGTGGCTTTAGAAGACCGTCAACTACGCGCACAGGCCTCTAAAGGCTGTAATATGGCCTTTTGCGCCTAATAAGGCCTTACACGTAAATCACGTGCTTCCACGCGCCCCGGCAGGCTACCATTGGTCTAGTGTTCCCAGTCGCAATGAACTACGACGTCCCAAGTCGTTTTCCTTGGCGCCGTGGCTTTAGAAGACCGTCAACTACGCGCACAGGCCTCTAAAGGCTGTAATATGGCCTTTTGCGCCTAATAAGGCCTTACACGTAAATCACGTGCTTCCACGCCCCGGCAGGCTACCATTGGTCTAGTGTTCCCAGTCGCAATGACTACGACGTCCCAAGTCGTTTTCCTTGGCGCCATGGCTTTAGACCGTCAACTACGCGCACAGGCCTCTAAAGGCTGTAATATGGCCTTTTGCCGCCTAATAAGGCCTTACACGTAAATCACGTGCTTCCACGCGCCCCGGCAGGCTACCATTGGTCTAGTGTTCCCTCGCAATGGACTACGACGTCCCAAGTCGTTTTCCTTGGCGCCGTGGCTTTAGAAGACCGTCAACTACGCGCACAGGCCTCTAAAGGCTGTAATATGGCCTTTTGCGCCTAATAAGGCCTTACACGTAAATCACGTGCTTCCACGCGCCCCGGCAGGCTACCATTGGTCTAGTGTTCCCAGTCGCAATGACTACGACGTCCCAAGTCGTTTTCCTTGGCGCCGTGGCTTTAGAAGACCGTCAACTACGCGCACAGGCCTCTAAAGGCTGTAATATGGCCTTTTGCGCCTAATAAGGGCCTTACACGTAAATCACGTGCTTCCACGCGCCCGGCAGGCTACCATTGGTCTAGTGTTCCCAGTCGCAATGACTACGACGTCCCAAGTCGTTTTCCTTGGCGCCGTGGCTTTAGAAGACCGTCAACTACGCGCACAGGCCTCTAAAGGCTGTAATATGGCCTTTTGCAGCCTAATAAGGCCTTACACGTAAATCACGTGCTTCCACGCGCCCCGGCAGGCTACCATTGGTCTAGTGTTCCCAGTCAATGGACTACGACGTCCAAGTCGTTTCCTTGGCGCCATGGCTTTAGACACCGTAACTACGTGCACAGGCCTCTAAAGGCTGTAATATGGCCTTTTGCAGCCTAATAAGGGCCTTACACGTAAATCACGTGCTTCACGCGCCCCGGCAGGCTACCATTGGTCTAGTGTTCCCAG
>JASGCC010004053.1:0-21381 GCA_030067915.1 Hydractinia echinata | reverse complement strand
GTTAAATATGCTAACGAGACTTTGATAATATAAACTATAATAATCTTTCAAAATTCTACTCGGAATATCACCAGCAACATTTGATTTGGATTCATCTAATTTCTTCATTTCTTCCCACATTTCACTTCCCGTTGTTGGACTAAATTCGAATCTCGCAATATGGTTATATCTCTCATTGATTTTTTGGATACTCGGATGTAATTCGTATTTATAAATAGCATTCAGAACGTAATCATGTGAATCTGTTGAAACATCAGGCCATCGATATAACTTCAATGAACTGATAACCTTTTGAAAAATAAGAGTTGAAGATATTTGCTATGTCTTCATCACTCGAGATAATACACTCATTTTCGATAAGAATGATTTTCTTTGGTTTTGATGAATCATCACTGACAAATGGCTTCACAGTACGCCAAAAACATTTGTTATCTGTTATCTTCTAGTATTAAGGTTTGAATAGTAAGTAAATTTGGCCTTTCTCGACAGCTTGACACAAAGATTTCGTTGTAATTTATACTGCTTGATGTTTTCAGCTGAAGGAGATGATATCGATTTATTGCGTAGTCTGGAACGCAGCATGATAGCCTTTCGCAAATTCTTGTTCATAAATGGTTTATTATTCGATCGCAAGATTTTCTTTTTAAGTGGCATATGATTATGTAATATATTTTTGAAAGTGTTATGAAATTGTTCATACGTGGTTATATTTTGCATCCTGTTGGTCAATTCTGATATAAATATCTCTTTATTAAAATGAGAGTAGTCATGATAATTCACAACTTTCGGTGGAGCTTTTACATAAGTAGTTTTCATAACAGTTAGCACCATTCTGTGAAAATCTGAAAGACCAGTTTCGATAGTACTTGTGTGTTTAAACGTCCTTCCAATATTAGTTAAAATCAGATCAATACATGAGGGATTTGATGCTGATTTAAAACATGTTTTTCTTTTATTAGATTAGACAAATCGAAGGCACTCATAAACTCTGACATTTCATCACTATCTGGCTCCAGGTTAAAATCGCCCATTACGATAATGTTTGAGTAATGTCTCATGTGAAAATTAAGTGCATTCGTGATATTTGAGAGGAAAAAGTGTGTGCATTGTGACGGTGGACGATAAGTGTACAGCAATAGGTACTTCTTCTTCCTTAGGTTTATCTCCAACGTAATCAGTTCTATTCCATTCTGTACCTTGAATGAAGTCAGTTTTTAGTAAGAAGATTTTCATTTGCAAAGATCATCAAACCTCCACCATTTTTATCCCGGTCACGGCGAAAGGGAAGCTTGAATCCAGGCATGTCAAATTGACCTACCGGGAAAGATGAATCTACTTTTGTTTCACATATGCAGAGAATATCGATGTTTTTTTCCACAAACTCTTTCAGGAAGTCAAATTTATTTCGTATTGAGTTGATATTCACGTGGGCAATAATAACATTCTTAGGATTTTTTATCCGTAAATTTCTCAAAGAAGGTAAAGTATTGGAAAGGTTTTGACTGTCATTCACATTCATGTCATCGTTGTAGACTACATTTCATTCATTTTGATATTTCTTTAGTGTGTCAACAAATTTTTGGGATAGCAACAAGGTTCCTTTTCGATTCAGATGAAGATTACTTCGGTTTAGATGAAGTTTTGGAGATATAGTATGAGTAATAAAACAAATGTTTCGCTCCTGGCATTTTGATTTGAGTAGCTCGTTTACCGCTTTGGACCTTTACATTATATCTGTCTTCGCGTTCAATGATTCCTGATATGATAACATTGGTTTTATCACTCATTTTCAAAGCCCAGAGACAAAATATCATTGCAGATTTGATGATGAGTCTTTTTAGATGCGTATGTCGTTTGTACCGGACATGCAAAATAACTCTATTAGGCTTTTGGTTTAGTGAGGGGATCACATGATGATTCATCGCGTCTATTTTGCTCCGAGAGAATGGTTTAACAAATGACTTTTGTCTTATCGTTGAATTGATTCCAAGCTTCCACCCTTTAACATCCTTATTATGGAATCTCCCAATATATATGTAACATCATTGTCACAATCAACTTTCTCGGTATCCGATTCAATTGATGTATTTAAATGGCTAGGACGGGATTCTATTTTATAAACTCGGCTAATTGTTGTAGACGTTTGTTTTCTGCTTATTGACGGTAAATTTCTTGCATCGCATTAAAACTCTTCGTGGCTTCTTTTTTCTTATAGACTGTAATTGGTTTTCAATGTTTGTTTTCAATACAACCATCAGACTTAATTGAATCGTTTTGTAAATCTTTAAAATGTTCATTGTCAGTATGATTAGAGGATAATGATTCCGTATAAATTGTTTTGGGAGTTTTGCGGTAATTGTTTGTGATGTAAAAAATTAATAACAAGTAATCTTGTGAAGAGCTAGAAGCTCGTCATGCATTAGTGATTTCTGTATAAACAAATCTATAATATCATTTTTTGAGCTCACCTCTTCCTTCAAAATTTAATTTGGTCTTCGAGTGATTAATATAACTTCGTTGTGTTGAAATATTACTTTCGTCGTCCAATAATGGAGTATAAACCACGCCTCAATTCACGAATTTCCATTTTTATGATATCTTTCAGAGATTCATTCAGATCCGCAAATAATTCAGATTTCAACTTTTCATACTTTATCTCTTCATATTTATCATCTATGAATTTCTCTGAGTCTACAATACAACAATCATTTTCATTCCACATTAACTCAAATTCGTCAGGATTTGACAAATCTCGAATATGATTTCTCATAACACGCTCCGTATCCGTGTCCGCCATGTTCATAAAAAATTGTTAAAAAAAAAAAATTACTAAGTTAAAAAAAAAGATTACTAGGTTGCATCGCTTTTAACAGTGAAACGATTGACTGTGGGACTTAATTGGACTGATTTTGGACTTTGATCTTATAAATGTGATAAATGAGACAATTGGACTCCAAGAAATAACATTCTTCTTAATTTGACATGATTGCTCGAACTCAGCGATTACACTGGGCGCTGTCGTAGCACTTTATTTAAAAATTAGATAAATAAGTCATTTTTTACCGTGGGACCAATCCTAGCCGTTAGCGTGCGCTAAAGAAATAGAGACAGATTCAAAAACTATATTTCATTGACTTTCTAACGGTATCAGTCCGTTTGAGTTACAACGGTTGCGTCAAATATTCGTACCAACATGTATTTAGCGATATTTTCTGATATTACTAGGTTGCATCGGTTTTAACAGGAACGATTGACTGTGGGACTTAATTGAACTGATTTTGGACTTTGATCTTATAAATGTGATAAATGAGACAATTGGACTCCAAGAAATAACATTCTTCTTAATTTGACATGATTGCTCGAACTCAGCGATTACACTGGGCGCTGTCGTAGCGCTTTGTTTAAAAATTTAGATAAATAAGTCATTTTTTACTGTGGAACCAATCCTAGCCGTTAGCGTGCGCTAAAGAAATAGAGACAGATTCAAAAACTACATTTCATTGACTTCTACAACGGTATCAGTCCGTTTGAGTTACAACGGTTGCGTCACATATTCGTAACCAACATGTATTTAGCGATATTTTCTGATATTACTAGGTTGCATCGCTTTTAACAGTGAAACGATTGACTGTGGGACTTAATTGAACTGATTTTGGACTTTGACCTTATAAATGTGATAAATGAGACAATTGGACTGCAAGAAATAACATTCTTCTTAATTTTACATGATTGCTGGAACTCAGCAATTACACTGGGCGCTGTGGTAGCGCTTTATTTAAAAATTTAGATAAATAAGTCATTTTTCACTGTGGGACCAATCCCAGCCGTTAGCGCGCGCTGAAGAAATAGAGACAGATTCAAAAACTACATTTCATTGACTTTCTAAAGGTATCAGTCCGTTTGAGTTACAACGGTTGCGTCACATATTCGTACCAACATGTATTTAGCGATATTTTTCTGATATTACTAGGTTGCATCGCTTTTAACAGTGAAACGATTGACTGTGGGACTTAATTGAACTGATTTTGGACTTTGACTTATAAATGTGATAAATGAGACAATTGGACTCCAAGAAATAACATTCTTCTTAATTTGACATGATTGCTCGAACTCAGCGATTACATGGGGCGCTGTCGTAGCGTTTATTTAAAAATTTAGATAAATAAGTCATTTTTCACTGTGGGACCAATCCCAGCCGTTAGCGGGCGCTGAAAGAAATAGAGACAGTTCAAAGACTACATTCATGACTTTCTAACGGTATCAGTCGTTTGAGATACAACGGTTGCGTCACATATTCGCATCAACATGTATTTAGCGATATTTTTCTGATATTACTAGGTTGCATCGCTTTAACAGTGAAGCGATTGACTGTGGGACTTAAGTGAACTGATTTTGGACTTTGACCTTATAAATGTGATAAATGAGACAATTGGACTCCAAGAAATAACATTCTTCTTAATTTGACATGATGGCTCGAACTCAGCGATTACACTGGGCGCTGTCGTAGCGCTTTATTTAAAAATTTAGATAAATAAGTCATTTTTCAACTGTGGGACCAATCCCAGCCGTTAGCGCGCGCTGAAGAAATAGAGACAGTTTCAAAGACTACATTTCATTGACTTTCTAACGGTATCAGTCCGTTTGAGTTACAACGGTTGCGTCACATATTCGCATCAACATGTATTTAGCGATATTTTTCTGATATTACTAGGCTGCATTGTTTTAACAGTGAAGCGATTGACTGTGGCACTTAAGTGAACTGATTTTGGATATTGACCTTATAAAGTTTGATAAATCAGGACAATTGGACTCCAAGAAAATAACATTCTTCTTAATTTGACATGATTGCTCGAACTCAGCGATTACACTGGGCGCTGTCGTAGCGCTTTATTTAAAAATTTAGATAAATTGACTTCATTGACTTTCTAACGGTATCAGTCCGTTTGAGTTACAACGGTTGCGTCACATATTCGTACCAACATGTATTTAGCGATATTTTTCTGATATTACTAGGTTGCATCGCTTTTAACAGTGAAACGATTGACTGTGGGACTTAATTGAACTGATTTTGGACTTTGACCTTATAAATGTGATAAATGAGACAATTGGACTCCAAGAAATAACATTCTTCTTAATTTGACATGATTGCTGGAACTCAGCAATTACACTGGGCGCTGTGGTAGCGCTTTATTTAAAAATTTAGATAAATAAGTCATTTTTTACTGTGGGACCAATCCTAGCCGTTAGCGCGCGCTGAAGAAATAGAGACAGTTTCAAAAACTACATTTCATTGACTTTCTAACGGTATCAGTCCGTTTGAGTTACAACGGTTGCGTCACATATTCGTACCAACATGTATTTAGCGATATTTTTCTGATATTACTAGGTTGCATCGCTTTTAACAGTGAAACGATTGACTGTGGGACTTAATTGAATTGATTTTGGACTTTGACCTTATAAATGTGATAAATGAGACAATTGGACTCCAAGAAATAACATTCTTCTTAATTTGACATGATTGCTGGAACTCAGCAATTACACTGGGCGCTGAGGTAGCGCTTTATTTAAAAATGTAGATAAATAAGTCATTTTTTTACCGTGGGACCAATCCTAGCCGTTAGCGTGCGCTAAAGAAATAGAGACAGATTCAAAAACTATACTTTCATTGACTTTCTAACGGTATCAGTCCGTTTGAGTTACAACGGTTGCGTCACATATTCGTACCCAACATGTATTTAAGCGATATTTTCCTGATATTACTAGGTTGCATCGCTTTTAACAGTGAAACGATTGACTGTGGGACTTAATTGAACTGATTTTGGACTTTGACCTTAATAAATGTGATAAATGAGACAATTGGACTGCAAGAAAATATACATTCTTCTTAATTTGACATGATTGCTGGAACTCAGCAATTACACTGGGCGCTGAGGTAGCGCTTTATTTAAAAATTAGATAAATAAGTCATTTTTCACTGTGGGACCAATCCCAGCCGTTAGCGCGCGCTGAAGAAATAGAGCCAGTTTCAAAAACTACATTTCATTGACTTTCTAGCGTATAAGTGCGTTTTGAGTTACACGGTTGCGTCACATTATTCGTACCAACATGTATTTAGCGATATTTTTCTGATATTACTAGGTTGCATCGCTTTTAACAGTGAAACGATTGACTGTGGGACTTAATGAACTGATTTTGGACTTTGATCTTATAAATGTGATAAATGAGACAATTGGACTACAAGAAATAACATCTTCTTAATTTGACATGATTGCTCGAACTCAGCGATTACACTGGGCGCTGGTCGTAGCGCTTTATTTAAAAAATTTAGATAAATAAGTCATTTTTACTGTGGGACCAATCCTAGCCGTTAGCGCGCGCTGAAGAAATAGAGACAGTTTCAAAAACTACATTTCATTGACTTTCTAACGGTATCAGTCCGTTTGAGTTACAACGGTTGCGTCACATATTCGTACCAACATGTATTTAGCGATATTTTTCTGATATTACTAGGTTGCATCGCTTTTAACAGTGAAACGATTGACTGTGGGACTTAATTGAACTGATTTTGGACTTTGACCTTATAAATGTGATAAATGAGACAATTGGACTCCAAGAAATAACATTCTTCTTAATTTGACATGATTGCTGGAACTCAGCAATTACACTGGGCGCTGTGGTAGCGCTTTATTTAAAAATTTAGATAAATAAGTCATTTTTTACTGTGGGACCAATCCTAGCCGTTAGCGCGCGCTGAAGAAATAGAGACAGTTTCAAAAACTACATTTCATTGACTTTCTAACGGTATCAGTCCGTTTGAGTTACAACGGTTGCGTCACATATTCGTACCAACATGTATTTAGCGATATTTTTCTGATATTACTAGGTTGCATCGCTTTTAACAGTGAAACGATTGACTGTGGGACTTAATTGAACTGATTTTGGACTTTGACCTTATAAATGTGATAAATGAGACAATTGGACTCCAAGAAATAACATTCTTCTTAATTTGACATGATTGCTGGAACTCAGCAATTACACTGGGCGCTGTGGTAGCGCTTTATTTAAAAATTTAGATAAATAAGTCATTTTTTACTGTGGGACCAATCCTAGCCGTTAGCGCGCGCTGAAGAAATAGAGACAGTTTCAAAAACTACATTTCATTGACTTTCTAACGGTATCAGTCCGTTTGAGTTACAACGGTTGCGTCACATATTCGTACCAACATGTATTTAGCGATATTTTTCTGATATTACTAGGTTGCATCGCTTTTAACAGTGAAACGATTGACTGTGGGACTTAATTGAACTGATTTTGGACTTTGACCTTATAAATGTGATAAATGAGACAATTGGACTCCAAGAAATAACATTCTTCTTAATTTGACATGATTGCTGGAACTCAGCGATTACACTGGGCGCTGTGGTAGCGCTTTATTTAAAAATTTAGATAAATAAGTCATTTTTTACTGTGGGACCAATCCTAGCCGTTAGCGCGCGCTGAAGAAATAGAGACAGTTTCAAAAACTACATTTCATTGACTTTCTAACGGTATCAGTCCGTTTGAGTTACAACGGTTGCGTCACATATTCGTACCAACATGTATTTAGCGATATTTTTCTGATATTACTAGGTTGCATCGCTTTTAACAGTGAAACGATTGACTGTGGGACTTAATTGAACTGATTTTGGACTTTGACCTTATAAATGTGATAAATGAGACAATTGGACTCCAAGAAATAACATTCTTCTTAATTTGACATGATTGCTGGAACTCAGCAATTACACTGGGCGCTGTGGTAGCGCTTTATTTAAAAATTTAGATAAATAAGTCATTTTTTACTGTGGGACCAATCCTAGCCGTTAGCGCGCGCTGAAGAAATAGAGACAGTTTCAAAAACTACATTTCATTGACTTTCTAACGGTATCAGTCCGTTTGAGTTACAACGGTTGCGTCACATATTCGTACCAACATGTATTTAGCGATATTTTTCTGATATTACTAGGTTGCATCGCTTTTAACAGTGAAACGATTGACTGTGGGACTTAATTGAACTGATTTTGGACTTTGACCTTATAAATGTGATAAATGAGACAATTGGACTCCAAGAAATAACATTCTTCTTAATTTGACATGATTGCTGGAACTCAGCGATTACACTGGGCGCTGTGGTAGCGCTTTATTTAAAAATTTAGATAAATAAGTCATTTTTTACTGTGGGACCAATCCTAGCCGTTAGCGCGCTGAAGAAATAGAGACAGTTTCAAAAACTACATTTCATTGACTTTCTAACGGTATCAGTCCGTTTGAGTTACAACGGTTGCGTCACATATTCGTACCAACATGTATTTAGCGATATTTTTCTGATATTACTAGGTTGCATCGCTTTTAACAGTGAAACGATTGACTGTGGGACTTAATTGAACTGATTTTGGACTTTGACCTTATAAATGTGATAAATGAGACAATTGGACTCCAAGAAATAACATTCTTCTTAATTTGACATGATTGCTGGAACTCAGCAATTACACTGGGCGCTGTGGTAGCGCTTTATTTAAAAATTTAGATAAATAAGTCATTTTTTACTGTGGGACCAATCCTAGCCGTTAGCGCGCGCTGAAGAAATAGAGACAGTTTCAAAAACTACATTTCATTGACTTTCTAACGGTATCAGTCCGTTTGAGTTACAACGGTTGCGTCACATATTCGTACCAACATGTATTTAGCGATATTTTTCTGATATTACTAGGTTGCATCGCTTTTAACAGTGAAACGATTGACTGTGGGACTTAATTGAACTGATTTTGGACTTTGATCTTATAAATGTGATAAATGAGACAATTGGACTCCAAGAAATAACATTCTTCTTAATTTGACATGATTGCTGGAACTCAGCAATTATACTGGGCGCTGTGGTAGCGCTTTATTTAAAAATTTAGATAAATAAGTCATTTTTTACTGTGGGACCAATCCTAGCTGTTAGCGCGCGCTGAAGAAATAGAGACAGTCAAAGTCCAAAATCAGTTCAATTAAGTCCCACAGTCAATCGTTTCACTGTTAAAAGCGATGCAACCTAGTAATATCAGAAAAATATCGCTAAATACATGTTGGTACGAATATGTGACGCAACCGTTGTAACTCAAACGGACTGATACCGTTAGAAGTCAATGAAATGTAGTTTTTGAAACTGTCTCTATTTCTTCAGCGCGCGCTAACGGCTAGGATTGGTCCCACAGTAAAAATGACTTATTTATCTAAATTTTTAAATAAAGCGCTACCACAGCGCCCAGTGTAATTGCTGAGTTCCAGCAATCATGTCAAATTAAGAAGAATGTTATTTCTTGGAGTCCAATTGTCTCATTTATCACATTTATAAGGTCAAAGTCCAAAATCAGTTCAATTAAGTCCCACAGTCAATCGTTTCACTGTTAAAAGCGATGCAACCTAGTAATATCAGAAAAATATCGCTAAATACATGTTGGTACGAATATGTGACGCAACCGTTGTAACTCAAACGGACTGATACCGTTAGAAAGTCAATGAAATGTAGTTTTTGAAACTGTCTCTATTTCTTCAGCGCGCTAACGGCTAGGATTGGTCCACAGTAAAAAATGACTTATTTATCTAAATTTTAAATAAAGCGCTACCACAGCGCCCAGTGTAATCGCTGAGTTCCAGCAATCATGTCAAATTAAGAAGAATGTTATTTCTTGGAGTCCAATTGTCTCATTTATCACATTTATAAGGTCAAAGTCCAAAATCAGTTCAATTAAGTCCCACAGTCAATCGTTTCACTGTTAAAAGCGATGCAACCTAGTAATATCAGAAAAATATCGCTAAATACATGTTGGTACGAATATGTGACGCAACCGTTGTAACTCAAACGGACTGATACCGTTAGAAAGTCAATGAAATGTAGTTTTTGAAACTGTCTCTATTTCTTCAGCGCGCGCTAACGGCTAGGATTGGTCCCACAGTAAAAAATGACTTATTTATCTAAATTTTTAAATAAAGCGCTACCACAGCGCCCAGTGTAATTGCTGAGTTCCAGCAATCATGTCAAATTAAGAAGAATGTTATTTCTTGGAGTCCAATTGTCTCATTTATCACATTTATAAGGTCAAAGTCCAAAATCAGTTCAATTAAGTCCCACAGTCAATCGTTTCACTGTTAAAAGCGATGCAACCTAGTAATATCAGAAAAATATCGCTAAATACATGTTGGTACGAATATGTGACGCAACCGTTGTAACTCAAACGGACTGATACCGTTAGAAAGTCAATGAAATGTAGTTTTTGAAACTGTCTCTATTTCTTCAGCGCGCGCTAACGGCTAGGATTGGTCCCACAGTAAAAAATGACTTATTTATCTAAATTTTTAAATAAAGCGCTACCACAGCGCCCAGTGTAATTGCTGAGTTCCAGCAATCATGTCAAATTAAGAAGAATGTTATTTCTTGGAGTCCAATTGTCTCATTTATCACATTTATAAGGTCAAAGTCCAAAATCAGTTCAATTAAGTCCCACAGTCAATCGTTTCACTGTTAAAAGCGATGCAACCTAGTAATATCAGAAAAATATCGCTAAATACATGTTGGTACGAATATGTGACGCAACCGTTGTAACTCAAACGGACTGATACCGTTAGAAAGTCAATGAAATGTAGTTTTTGAAACTGTCTCTATTTCTTCAGCGCGCTAACGGCTAGGATTGGTCCCACAGTAAAAAATGACTTATTTATCTAAATTTTTAAATAAAGCGCTACCACAGCGCCCAGTGTAATCGCTGAGTTCCAGCAATCATGTCAAATTAAGAAGAATGTTATTTCTTGGAGTCCAATTGTCTCATTTATCACATTTATAAGGTCAAAGTCCAAAATCAGTTCAATTAAGTCCCACAGTCAATCGTTTCACTGTTAAAAGCGATGCAACCTAGTAATATCAGAAAAATATCGCTAAATACATGTTGGTACGAATATGTGACGCAACCGTTGTAACTCAAACGGACTGATACCGTTAGAAAGTCAATGAAATGTAGTTTTTGAAACTGTCTCTATTTCTTCAGCGCGCTAACGGCTAGGATTGGTCCCACAGTAAAAAATGACTTATTTATCTAAATTTTTAAATAAAGCGCTACCACAGCGCCCAGTGTAATCGCTGAGTTCCAGCAATCATGTCAAATTAAGAAGAATGTTATTTCTTGGAGTCCAATTGTCTCATTTATCACATTTATAAGGTCAAAGTCCAAAATCAGTTCAATTAAGTCCCACAGTCAATCGTTTCACTGTTAAAAGCGATGCAACCTAGTAATATCAGAAAAATATCGCTAAATACATGTTGGTACGAATATGTGACGCAACCGTTGTAACTCAAACGGACTGATACCGTTAGAAAGTCAATGAAATGTAGTTTTTGAAACTGTCTCTATTTCTTCAGCGCGCGCTAACGGCTAGGATTGGTCCCACAGTAAAAAATGACTTATTTATCTAAATTTTTAAATAAAGCGCTACCACAGCGCCCAGTGTAATGCTGAGTTCCAGCAATCATGTCAAATTAAGAAGAATGTTATTTCTTGGAGTCCAATTGTCTCATTTATCACATTTATAAGGTCAAAGTCCAAAATCAGTTCAATTAAGTCCCACAGTCAATCGTTTCACTGTTAAAAGCGATGCAACCTAGTAATATCAGAAAAATATCGCTAAATACATGTTGGTACGAATATGTGACGCAACCGTTGTAACTCAAACGGACTGATACCGTTAGAAAGTCAATGAAATGTAGTTTTTGAAACTGTCTCTATTTCTTCAGCGCGCTAACGGCTAGGATTGGTCCCACAGTAAAAAATGACTTATTTATCTAAATTTTTAAATAAAGCGCTACCACAGCGCCCAGTGTAATTGCTGAGTTCCAGCAATCATGTCAAATTAAGAAGAATGTTATTTCTTGGAGTCCAATTGTCTCATTTATCACATTTATAAGGTCAAAGTCCAAAATCAGTTCAATTAAGTCCCACAGTCAATCGTTTCACTGTTAAAAGCGATGCAACCTAGTAATATCAGAAAAATATCGCTAAATACATGTTGGTACGAATATGTGACGCAACCGTTGTAACTCAAACGGACTGATACCGTTAGAAAGTCAATGAAATGTAGTTTTTGAAACTGTCTCTATTTCTTCAGCGCGCGCTAACGGCTAGGATTGGTCCCACAGTAAAAAATGACTTATTTATCTAAATTTTTAAATAAAGCGCTACCACAGCGCCCAGTGTAATGCTGAGTTCCAGCAATCATGTCAAATTAAGAAGAATGTTATTTCTTGGAGTCCAATTGTCTCATTTATCACATTTATAAGGTCAAAGTCCAAAATCAGTTCAATTAAGTCCCACAGTCAATCGTTTCACTGTTAAAAGCGATGCAACCTAGTAATATCAGAAAAATATCGCTAAATACATGTTGGTACGAATATGTGACGCAACCGTTGTAACTCAAACGGACTGATACCGTTAGAAAGTCAATGAAATGTAGTTTTTGAAACTGTCTCTATTTCTTCAGCGCCGCTAACGGCTAGGATTGGTCCCACAGTAAAAAATGACTTATTTATCTAAATTTTTAAATAAAGCGCTACCACAGCGCCCAGTGTAATTGCTGAGTTCCAGCAATCATGTCAAATTAAGAAGAATGTTATTTCTTGGAGTCCAATTGTCTCATTTATCACATTTATAAGGTCAAAGTCCAAAATCAGTTCAATTAAGTCCCACAGTCAATCGTTTCACTGTTAAAAGCGATGCAACCTAGTAATATCAGAAAAATATCGCTAAATACATGTTGGTACGAATATGTGACGCAACCGTTGTAACTCAAACGGACTGATACCGTTAGAAAGTCAATGAAATGTAGTTTTTGAAACTGTCTCTATTTCTTCAGCGCGCGCTAACGGCTAGGATTGGTCCCACAGTAAAAAATGACTTATTTATCTAAATTTTTAAATAAAGCGCTACCACAGCGCCCAGTGTAATGCTGAGTTCCAGCAATCATGTCAAATTAAGAAGAATGTTATTTCTTGGAGTCCAATTGTCTCATTTATCACATTTATAAGGTCAAAGTCCAAAATCAGTTCAATTAAGTCCCACAGTCAATCGTTTCACTGTTAAAAGCGATGCAACCTAGTAATATCAGAAAAATATCGCTAAATACATGTTGGTACGAATATGTGACGCAACCGTTGTAACTCAAACGGACTGATACCGTTAGAAAGTCAATGAAATGTAGTTTTTGAAACTGTCTCTATTTCTTCAGCGCGCGCTAACGGCTAGGATTGGTCCCACAGTAAAAAATGACTTATTTATCTAAATTTTTAAATAAAGCGCTACCACAGCGCCCAGTGTAATCGCTGAGTTCCAGCAATCATGTCAAATTAAGAAGAATGTTATTTCTTGGAGTCCAATTGTCTCATTTATCACATTTATAAGGTCAAAGTCCAAAATCAGTTCAATTAAGTCCCACAGTCAATCGTTTCACTGTTAAAAGCGATGCAACCTAGTAATATCAGAAAAATATCGCTAAATACATGTTGGTACGAATATGTGACGCAACCGTTGTAACTCAAACGGACTGATACCGTTAGAAAGTCAATGAAATGTAGTTTTTGAAACTGTCTCTATTTCTTCAGCGCGCGCTAACGGCTAGGATTGGTCCCACAGTAAAAAATGACTTATTTATCTAAATTTTTAAATAAAGCGCTACCACAGCGCCCAGTGTAATGCTGAGTTCCAGCAATCATGTCAAATTAAGAAGAATGTTATTTCTTGGAGTCCAATTGTCTCATTTATCACATTTATAAGGTCAAAGTCCAAAATCAGTTCAATTAAGTCCCACAGTCAATCGTTTCACTGTTAAAAGCGATGCAACCTAGTAATATCAGAAAAATATCGCTAAATACATGTTGGTACGAATATGTGACGCAACCGTTGTAACTCAAACGGACTGATACCGTTAGAAAGTCA
Source organism: Hydractinia echinata (assembly GCA_030067915.1). Classification (NCBI taxonomy): domain Eukaryota; kingdom Metazoa; phylum Cnidaria; class Hydrozoa; order Anthoathecata; family Hydractiniidae; genus Hydractinia; species Hydractinia echinata. Next base: position 7,384 of record JASGCC010004053.1, on the reverse strand, counting down.
ATGAAATGTAGTTTTTGAAACTGTCTCTATTTCTTCAGCGCGCGCTAACGGCTAGGATTGGTCCCACAGTAAAAAATGACTTATTTATCTAAATTTTTAAATAAAGCGCTACCACAGCGCCCAGTGTAATGCTGAGTTCCAGCAATCATGTCAAATTAAGAAGAATGTTATTTCTTGGAGTCCAATTGTCTCATTTATCACATTTATAAGGTCAAAGTCCAAAATCAGTTCAATTAAGTCCCACAGTCAATCGTTTCACTGTTAAAAGCGATGCAACCTAGTAATATCAGAAAAATATCGCTAAATACATGTTGGTACGAATATGTGACGCAACCGTTGTAACTCAAACGGACTGATACCGTTAGAAAGTCAATGAAATGTAGTTTTTGAAACTGTCTCTATTTCTTCAGCGCGCGCTAACGGCTAGGATTGGTCCCACAGTAAAAAATGACTTATTTATCTAAATTTTTAAATAAAGCGCTACCACAGCGCCCAGTGTAATTGCTGAGTTCCAGCAATCATGTCAAATTAAGAAGAATGTTATTTCTTGGAGTCCAATTGTCTCATTTATCACATTTATAAGGTCAAAGTCCAAAATCAGTTCAATTAAGTCCCACAGTCAATCGTTTCACTGTTAAAAGCGATGCAACCTAGTAATATCAGAAAAATATCGCTAAATACATGTTGGTACGAATATGTGACGCAACCGTTGTAACTCAAACGGACTGATACCGTTAGAAAGTCAATGAAATGTAGTTTTTGAAACTGTCTCTATTTCTTCAGCGCGCGCTAACGGCTAGGATTGGTCCCACAGTAAAAATGACTTATTTATCTAAATTTTTAAATAAAGCGCTACCACAGCGCCCAGTGTAATGCTGAGTTCCAGCAATCATGTCAAATTAAGAAGAATGTTATTTCTTGGAGTCCAATTGTCTCATTTATCACATTTATAAGGTCAAAGTCCAAAATCAGTTCAATTAAGTCCCACAGTCAATCGTTTCACTGTTAAAAGCGATGCAACCTAGTAATATCAGAAAAATATCGCTAAATACATGTTGGTACGAATATGTGACGCAACCGTTGTAACTCAAACGGACTGATACCGTTAGAAAGTCAATGAAATGTAGTTTTTGAAACTGTCTCTATTTCTTCAGCGCGCGCTAACGGCTAGGATTGGTCCCACAGTAAAAAATGACTTATTTATCTAAATTTTTAAATAAAGCGCTACCACAGCGCCCAGTGTAATGCTGAGTTCCAGCAATCATGTCAAATTAAGAAGAATGTTATTTCTTGGAGTCCAATTGTCTCATTTATCACATTTATAAGGTCAAAGTCCAAAATCAGTTCAATTAAGTCCCACAGTCAATCGTTTCACTGTTAAAAGCGATGCAACCTAGTAATATCAGAAAAATATCGCTAAATACATGTTGGTACGAATATGTGACGCAACCGTTGTAACTCAAACGGACTGATACCGTTAGAAAGTCAATGAAATGTAGTTTTTGAAACTGTCTCTATTTCTTCAGCGCGCGCTAACGGCTAGGATTGGTCCCACAGTAAAAAATGACTTATTTATCTAAATTTTTAAATAAAGCGCTACCACAGCGCCCAGTGTAATTGCTGAGTTCCAGCAATCATGTCAAATTAAGAAGAATGTTATTTCTTGGAGTCCAATTGTCTCATTTATCACATTTATAAGGTCAAAGTCCAAAATCAGTTCAATTAAGTCCCACAGTCAATCGTTTCACTGTTAAAAGCGATGCAACCTAGTAATATCAGAAAAATATCGCTAAATACATGTTGGTACGAATATGTGACGCAACCGTTGTAACTCAAACGGACTGATACCGTTAGAAAGTCAATGAAATGTAGTTTTTGAAACTGTCTCTATTTCTTCAGCGCGCGCTAACGGCTAGGATTGGTCCCACAGTAAAAAATGACTTATTTATCTAAATTTTTAAATAAAGCGCTACCACAGCGCCCAGTGTAATTGCTGAGTTCCAGCAATCATGTCAAATTAAGAAGAATGTTATTTCTTGGAGTCCAATTGTCTCATTTATCACATTTATAAGGTCAAAGTCCAAAATCAGTTCAATTAAGTCCCACAGTCAATCGTTTCACTGTTAAAAGCGATGCAACCTAGTAATATCAGAAAAATATCGCTAAATACATGTTGGTACGAATATGTGACGCAACCGTTGTAACTCAAACGGACTGATACCGTTAGAAAGTCAATGAAATGTAGTTTTTGAAACTGTCTCTATTTCTTCAGCGCGCGCTAACGGCTAGGATTGGTCCCACAGTAAAAAATGACTTATTTATCTAAATTTTTAAATAAAGCGCTACCACAGCGCCCAGTGTAATTGCTGAGTTCCAGCAATCATGTCAAATTAAGAAGAATGTTATTTCTTGGAGTCCAATTGTCTCATTTATCACATTTATAAGGTCAAAGTCCAAAATCAGTTCAATTAAGTCCCACAGTCAATCGTTTCACTGTTAAAAGCGATGCAACCTAGTAATATCAGAAAAATATCGCTAAATACATGTTGGTACGAATATGTGACGCAACCGTTGTAACTCAAACGGACTGATACCGTTAGAAAGTCAATGAAATGTAGTTTTTGAAACTGTCTCTATTTCTTCAGCGCGCGCTAACGGCTAGGATTGGTCCCACAGTAAAAAATGACTTATTTATCTAAATTTTTAAATAAAGCGCTACCACAGCGCCCAGTGTAATGCTGAGTTCCAGCAATCATGTCAAATTAAGAAGAATGTTATTTCTTGGAGTCCAATTGTCTCATTTATCACATTTATAAGGTCAAAGTCCAAAATCAGTTCAATTAAGTCCCACAGTCAATCGTTTCACTGTTAAAAGCGATGCAACCTAGTAATATCAGAAAAATATCGCTAAATACATGTTGGTACGAATATGTGACGCAACCGTTGTAACTCAAACGGACTGATACCGTTAGAAAGTCAATGAAATGTAGTTTTTGAAACTGTCTCTATTTCTTCAGCGCGCGCTAACGGCTAGGATTGGTCCCACAGTAAAAAATGACTTATTTATCTAAATTTTTAAATAAAGCGCTACCACAGCGCCCAGTGTAATGCTGAGTTCCAGCAATCATGTCAAATTAAGAAGAATGTTATTTCTTGGAGTCCAATTGTCTCATTTATCACATTTATAAGGTCAAAGTCCAAAATCAGTTCAATTAAGTCCCACAGTCAATCGTTTCACTGTTAAAAGCGATGCAACCTAGTAATATCAGAAAAATATCGCTAAATACATGTTGGTACGAATATGTGACGCAACCGTTGTAACTCAAACGGACTGATACCGTTAGAAAGTCAATGAAATGTAGTTTTTGAAACTGTCTCTATTTCTTCAGCGCGCGCTAACGGCTAGGATTGGTCCCACAGTAAAAAATGACTTATTTATCTAAATTTTTAAATAAAGCGCTACCACAGCGCCCAGTGTAATGCTGAGTTCCAGCAATCATGTCAAATTAAGAAGAATGTTATTTCTTGGAGTCCAATTGTCTCATTTATCACATTTATAAGGTCAAAGTCCAAAATCAGTTCAATTAAGTCCCACAGTCAATCGTTTCACTGTTAAAAGCGATGCAACCTAGTAATATCAGAAAAATATCGCTAAATACATGTTGGTACGAATATGTGACGCAACCGTTGTAACTCAAACGGACTGATACCGTTAGAAAGTCAATGAAATGTAGTTTTTGAAACTGTCTCTATTTCTTCAGCGCGCGCTAACGCGGCTAGGATTGGTCCCACAGTAAAAAATGACTTATTTATCTAAATTTTTAAATAAAGCGCTACCACAGCGCCCAGTGTAATGCTGAGTTCCAGCAATCATGTCAAATTAAGAAGAATGTTATTTCTTGGAGTCCAATTGTCTCATTTATCACATTTATAAGGTCAAAGTCCAAAATCAGTTCAATTAAGTCCCACAGTCAATCGTTTCACTGTTAAAAGCGATGCAACCTAGTAATATCAGAAAAATATCGCTAAATACATGTTGGTACGAATATGTGACGCAACCGTTGTAACTCAAACGGACTGATACCGTTAGAAAGTCAATGAAATGTAGTTTTTGAAACTGTCTCTATTTCTTCAGCGCGCGCTAACGGCTAGGATTGGTCCCACAGTAAAAAATGACTTATTTATCTAAATTTTTAAATAAAGCGCTACCACAGCGCCCAGTGTAATGCTGAGTTCCAGCAATCATGTCAAATTAAGAAGAATGTTATTTCTTGGAGTCCAATTGTCTCATTTATCACATTTATAAGGTCAAAGTCCAAAATCAGTTCAATTAAGTCCCACAGTCAATCGTTTCACTGTTAAAAGCGATGCAACCTAGTAATATCAGAAAAATATCGCTAAATACATGTTGGTACGAATATGTGACGCAACCGTTGTAACTCAAACGGACTGATACCGTTAGAAAGTCAATGAAATGTAGTTTTTGAAACTGTCTCTATTTCTTCAGCGCGCGCTAACGGCTAGGATTGGTCCCACAGTAAAAAATGACTTATTTATCTAAATTTTTAAATAAAGCGCTACCACAGCGCCCAGTGTAATGCTGAGTTCCAGCAATCATGTCAAATTAAGAAGAATGTTATTTCTTGGAGTCCAATTGTCTCATTTATCACATTTATAAGGTCAAAGTCCAAAATCAGTTCAATTAAGTCCCACAGTCAATCGTTTCACTGTTAAAAGCGATGCAACCTAGTAATATCAGAAAAATATCGCTAAATACATGTTGGTACGAATATGTGACGCAACCGTTGTAACTCAAACGGACTGATACCGTTAGAAAGTCAATGAAATGTAGTTTTTGAAACTGTCTCTATTTCTTCAGCGCGCGCTAACGGCTAGGATTGGTCCCACAGTAAAAAATGACTTATTTATCTAAATTTTTAAATAAAGCGCTACCACAGCGCCCAGTGTAATGCTGAGTTCCAGCAATCATGTCAAATTAAGAAGAATGTTATTTCTTGGAGTCCAATTGTCTCATTTATCACATTTATAAGGTCAAAGTCCAAAATCAGTTCAATTAAGTCCCACAGTCAATCGTTTCACTGTTAAAAGCGATGCAACCTAGTAATATCAGAAAAATATCGCTAAATACATGTTGGTACGAATATGTGACGCAACCGTTGTAACTCAAACGGACTGATACCGTTAGAAAGTCAATGAAATGTAGTTTTTGAAACTGTCTCTATTTCTTCAGCGCGCGCTAACGGCTAGGATTGTTGTCCCACAGTACAAAATGACTTATTTATCTAAATTTTTAAATAAAGCGCTACCACAGCGCCCAGTGTAATGCTGAGTTCCAGCAATCATGTCAAATTAAGAAGAATGTTATTTCTTGGAGTCCAATTGTCTCATTTATCACATTTATAAGGTCAAAGTCCAAAATCAGTTCAATTAAGTCCCACAGTCAATCGTTTCACTGTTAAAAGCGATGCAACCTAGTAATATCAGAAAAATATCGCTAAATTACATGTTGGTACGAATATGTGACGCAACCGTTGTAACTCAAACGGATGATACCGTTTAGAAAGTCAATGAAATGTAGTTTTTGAAACTGTCTCTATTTCTTCAGCGCGCGCTAACGGCTAGGATTGGTCCCACAGTAAAAATGACTTATTTATCTAAATTTTTAAATAAAGCGCTGCCACAGCGCCCAGTGTAACTGCTGAGTTCAAGCAATCATGTCAAATTAAGAAGAATGTTATTTCTTGGAGTCCAATTGTGTCTCATTTATCACATTTATAAGGTCAAAGTCCAAAATCAGTTCAATTAAGTCCCACATCAATCGTTTCACTGTTAAAAGCGATGCAACCTAGTAATATCAGAAAAATATCGCTAAATACATGTTGGTACGAATATGTGACGCAACCGTGTAACTCAAACGGACTGATACCGTTAGAAAGTCAATGAAATGTAGTTTTTGAAACTGTCTCTATTTCTTCAGCGCGCGCTAACGGCTAGGATTGGTCCCACAGTACAAAATGACTTATTATCTAAATTTTTAAATAAAGCGCTACCACAGCGCCCAGTGTAACTGCTGAGTTCAAGCAATCATGTCAAATTAAGAAGAATGTTATTTCTTGGAGTCAATGTCTCATTTATCATTTATAAGGTCAAAGTCCAAAATCAGTTCAATTAAGTCCCACAGTCAATCGTTTCACTGTTAAAAGCGATGCAACCTAGTAATATCAGAAAATATCGCTAAATACATGTTGGTACGAATATGTGACGCAACCGTTGTAACTCAAACGGATTGATACCGTTAGAAAGAATGAAATGTAGTTTTTGAAAATCTGTCTATTTTTCAGCGCGCGCTAACGGCTAGGATTTGGTCCCACAGTACAAAATGACTTATTTATCTAAATTTTTAAATAAAGCTGCCACAGCCCAGTGTAACTGCTGAGTTCAAGCAATCATGTTCAAATTAAGAAGAATATTTATTTCTTGGAGCAATTGTGCTCATTTATCACATATCAGGTCAAAGTCCAAAATCAGTTCAATTAAGTCCCACAGTCAATCGTTTCACTGTTAAAAGCGATGCAACCTAGTAATATCAGAAAAATATCGCTAAATACATGTTGGTACGAATGTGACGCAACCGTTGTAACTCAAACGGACTGATACCGTTAGAAAGTCAATGAAATGATTGAGTTTTTGAAACTGTCTCTATTTCTCTTCAGCCGCGGCTAACGGTAGGATTGGTCCCACAGTACAAAATGACCTTATTTATTCTAAATTTTAAATAAAGCGCGCCACACGCCCAGTGTAATCGCTGAGTTCAGGCAATCATGTCAAATTAAGAAGAATGTTATTTCTTGGAGTACAATTGTCTCATTTATCATATTATAAGGTCAAAGTCCAAAATCAGTTTCATGATTAAGTCCCACAGTCAATCGTTTCACTGTTAAAAGCGATGCAACCTAGTAATATCAGAAAATATAGCTAAATACATGTTGATACGAATATGTGACGCACCGTTGTAACTCAAACGGACTGATACCGTTAGAAAGTCAATGAAAATGTAGTTTTGAACCTGTCTCTATTTCTTCAGCGCGCAGCTAACGGCTTAGGATTGGTCCCACAGTAAATAATGACTTATTTATCTAAATTTTAAATAAAGCGCTACACAGCGCCCAGTGTAACTGAGTTCCAGCAATCATGTCAAATTAAGAGAGAATGTTATTTCTTGGAGTACAATTGTCTCATTTATCACATTTATAATCAAAGTCCAAAATCAGTTCAATTAAGTCCCACAGTCAATCGTTTCACTGTTAAAAGCGATGCAACCTAGTAATATCAGAAAAATATAGCTAAATACATGTTGATACGA
>JASGCC010004052.1:0-21383 GCA_030067915.1 Hydractinia echinata | reverse complement strand
TCGGCCGTATAGTCGAATGTATACAAAGAAAGTAAGCAGGAGTAAACTCATTTCCCGAACGATTTTTAAAATTATTTTTCACCACTAAAACCCATGAGACTTGTAGTTTTCAAAAATATTTTCATTTTTGATGAGACGCCGAATGAAAGCAGTTTAATCGCCGGCAACCGAAAACCCGCGATTTCCCGTAAATCCCGGATCGGCCGTATAGTCGAATGTATACAAAGAAAGTAAGCAGGAGTAAACTCATTTCCCGAACGATTTTTAAAATTATTTTTTCACCACTAAAACCCATGAGACTTGTAGTTTTCAAAAATATTTTCATTTTTGATGAGACGCCGAATGAAAGCAGTTTAATCGCCGGCAACCGAAAACCCGCGATTTCCCGTAAATCCCGGACTCCCCGTATAGTCGAATGTATATAAAGAAAAAGCAGGGAGTAAACTCATTTCCCGAACGATTTTTAAAATTATTTTTTCACCACTAAAACCCATGAGACTTGTAGTTTTCAAAAATATTTTCATTTTTGATGAGACGCCGAATGAAAGCAGTTTAATCGCCGGCAACCGAAAACCCGCGATTTCCCGTAAATCCCGTATAGTCGAATGTATACAAAGAAAGTAAGCAGGGAGTAAACTCATTTCCGAACGATTTTTAAAATTATTTTTCACCACTAAAACCCATGAGACTTGTAGTTTTCAAAAATATTTTCATTTTTGATGAGACGCCGAATGAAAGCAGTTTAATCGCCGGCAACCGAAAACCCGCGATTTCCCGTAAATCCCGGACTCGGCCCGTATAGTCGAATGTATACAAAGAAAGTAAGCAGGGAGTAAACTCATTTCCCGAACGATTTTTAAAATTATTTTTTCACCACTAAAACCCATGAGACTTGTAGTTTTCAAAAATATTTTCATTTTTGATGAGACGCCGAATGAAAGCAGTTTAATCGCCGGCAACCGAAAACCCGCGATTTCCCGTAAATCCCGTATAGTCGAATGTATACAAAGAAAGTAAGCAGGGAGTAAACTCATTTCCCGAACGATTTTTAAAATTATTTTTTCACCACTAAAACCCATGAGACTTGTAGTTTTCAAAAATATTTTCATTTTTGATGAGACGCCGAATGAAAGCAGTTTAATCGCCGGCAACCGAAAACCCGCGATTTCCCGTAAATCCATCGGCCCGTATAGTCGAATGTATACAAAGAAAGTAAGCAGGGAGTAAACTCATTTCCCGAACGATTTTTAAAATTATTTTTTCACCACTAAAACCCATGAGACTTGTAGTTTTCAAAAATATTTTCATTTTTGATGAGACGCCGAATGAAAGCAGTTTAATCGCCGGCAACCGAAAACCCGCGATTTCCCGTAAATCCCGGGATCGGCCCGTATAGTCGAATGTATACAAAGAAAGTAAGCAGGGAGTAAACTCATTTCCCGAACGATTTTTAAAATTATTTTTTCACCACTAAAACCCATGAGACTTGTAGTTTTCAAAAATATTTTCATTTTTGATGAGACGCCGAATGAAAGCAGTTTAATCGCCGGCAACCGAAAACCCGCGATTTCCCGTAAATCCCGGATCGGCCCGTATAGTCGAATGTATACAAAGAAAGTAAGCAGGGAGTAAACTCATTTCCCGAACGATTTTTAAAATTATTTTTTCACCACTAAAACCCATGAGACTTGTAGTTTTCAAAAATATTTTCATTTTTGATGAGACGCCGAATGAAAGCAGTTTAATCGCCGGCAACCGAAAACCCGCGATTTCCCGTAAATCCCGGCATCGGCCCGTATAGTCGAATGTATACAAAGAAAGTAAGCAGGCAGTAAACTCATTTCCCGAACGATTTTTAAAATTATTTTTTCACCACTAAAACCCATGAGACTTGTAGTTTTCAAAAATATTTTCATTTTTGATGAGACGCCGAATGAAAGCAGTTTAATCGCCGGCAACCGAAAACCCGCGATTTCCCGTAAATCCCGTATAGTCGAATGTATACAAAGAAAGTAAGCAGGGAGTAAACTCATTTCCCGAACGATTTTTAAAATTATTTTTTCACCACTAAAACCCATGAGACTTGTAGTTTTCAAAAATATTTTCATTTTTGATGAGACGCCGAATGAAAGCAGTTTAATCGCCGGCAACCGAAAACCCGCGATTTCCCGTAAATCCCGATCGGCCCGTATAGTCGAATGTATACAAAGAAAGTAAGCAGGGAGTAAACTCATTTCCCGAACGATTTTTAAAATTATTTTTTCACCACTAAAACCCATGAGACTTGTAGTTTTCAAAAATATTTTCATTTTTGATGAGACGCCGAATGAAAGCAGTTTAATCGCCGGCAACCGAAAACCCGCGATTTCCCGTAAATCCCGGATCGGCCCGTATAGTCGAATGTATACAAAGAAAGTAACAGGGAGTAAACTCATTTCCCGAACGATTTTTAAAATTATTTTTTCACCACTAAAACCCATGAGACTTGTAGTTTTCAAAAATATTTTCATTTTTGATGAGACGCCGAATGAAAGCAGTTTAATCGCCGGCAACCGAAAACCCGCGATTTCCCGTAAATCCCGGATCGGCCCGTATAGTCGAATGTATACAAAGAAAGTAAGCAGGGAGTAAACTCATTTCCCGAACGATTTTTAAAATTATTTTTTCACCACTAAAACCCATGAGACTTGTAGTTTTCAAAAATATTTTCATTTTTGATGAGACGCCGAATGAAAGCAGTTTAATCGCCGGCAACCGAAAACCCGCGATTTCCCGTAAATCCGGATCGGCCCGTATAGTCGAATGTATACAAAGAAAGTAAGCAGGGAGTAAACTCATTTCCCGAACGATTTTTAAAATTATTTTTTCACCACTAAAACCCATGAGACTTGTAGTTTTCAAAAATATTTTCATTTTTGATGAGACGCCGAATGAAAGCAGTTTAATCGCCGGCAACCGAAACCCGCGATTTCCCGTAAATCCCGTATAGTCGAATGTATACAAAGAAAGTAAGCAGGGAGTAAACTCATTTCCCGAACGATTTTTAAAATTATTTTTTCACCACTAAAACCCATGAGACTTGTAGTTTTCAAAAATATTTTCATTTTTGATGAGACGCCGAATGAAAGCAGTTTAATCGCCGGCAACCGAAAACCCGCGATTTCCCGTAAATCCCGGATCGGCCCGTATAGTCGAATGTATACAAAGAAAGTAAGCAGGCAGTAAACTCATTTCCCGAACAATTTTTCAAATTATTTTTTCACCACTAAAACCCATGAGACTTGTAGTTTTCAAAAATATTTTCATTTTTGATGAGACGCCGAATGAAAGCAGTTTAATCGCCGGCAACCGAAAACCCGCGATTTCCCGTAAATCCCGTATAGTCGAATGTATACAAAGAAAGTAAGCAGGAGTAAACTCATTTCCCGAACGATTTTTAAAATTATTTTTTCACCACTAAAACCCATGAGACTTGTAGTTTTCAAAAATATTTTCATTTTTGATGAGACGCCGAATGAAAGCAGTTTAATCGCCGGCAACCGAAAACCCGCGATTTCCCGTAAATCCCGGATCGCCCGTATAGTCGAATGTATACAAAGAAAGTAAGCAGGGAGTAAACTCATTTCCCGAACGATTTTTAAAATTATTTTTTCACCACTAAAACCCATGAGACTTGTAGTTTTCAAAAATATTTTCATTTTTGATGAGACGCCGAATGAAAGCAGTTTAATCGCCGGCAACCGAAAACCCGCGATTTCCCGTAAATCCCGATCGGCCCGTATAGTCGAATGTATACAAAGAAAGTAAGCAGGGAGTAAACTCATTTCCCGAACGATTTTTAAAATTATTTTTTCACCACTAAAACCCATGAGACTTGTAGTTTTCAAAAATATTTTCATTTTTGATGAGACGCCGAATGAAAGCAGTTTAATCGCCGGCAACCGAAAACCCGCGATTTCCCGTAAATCCCGGATCGGCCCGTATAGTCGAATGTATACAAAGAAAAAGCAGGGAGTAAACTCATTTCCCGAACGATTTTTAAAATTATTTTTTCACCACTAAAACCCATGAGACTTGTAGTTTTCAAAAATATTTTCATTTTTGATGAGACGCCGAATGAAAGCAGTTTAATCGCCGGCAACCGAAAACCCGCGATTTCCCGTAAATCCCGTATAGTCGAATGTATACAAAGAAAGTAAGCAGGAGTAAACTCATTTCCCGAACGATTTTTAAAATTATTTTTTCACCACTAAAACCCATGAGACTTGTAGTTTTCAAAAATATTTTCATTTTTGATGAGACGCCGAATGAAAGCAGTTTAATCGCCGGCAACCGAAAACCCGCGATTTCCCGTAAATCCCGGATCCCGTATAGTCGAATGTATACAAAGAAAGTAAGCAGGGAGTAAACTCATTTCCCGAACGATTTTTAAAATTATTTTTTCACCACTAAAACCCATGAGACTTGTAGTTTTCAAAAATATTTTCATTTTTGATGAGACGCCGAATGAAAGCAGTTTAATCGCCGGCAACCGAAAACCCGCGATTTCCCGTAAATCCCGTATAGTCGAATGTATACAAAGAAAGTAAGCAGGGAGTAAACTCATTTCCCGAACGATTTTTAAAATTATTTTTTCACCACTAAAACCCATGAGACTTGTAGTTTTCAAAAATATTTTCATTTTTGATGAGACGCCGAATGAAAGCAGTTTAATCGCCGGCAACCGAAAACCCGCGATTTCCCGTAAATCCCGGATCGGCCCGTATAGTCGAATGTATACAAAGAAAGTAAGCAGGGAGTAAACTCATTTCCCGAACGATTTTTAAAATTATTTTTTCACCACTAAAACCCATGAGACTTGTAGTTTTCAAAAATATTTTCATTTTTGATGAGACGCCGAATGAAAGCAGTTTAATCGCCGGCAACCGAAAACCCGCGATTTCCCGTAAATCCCGGATCGGCCCGTATAGTCGAATGTATACAAAGAAAGTAAGCAGGGAGTAAACTCATTTCCCGAACGATTTTTAAAATTATTTTTTCACCACTAAAACCCATGAGACTTGTAGTTTTCAAAAATATTTTCATTTTTGATGAGACGCCGAATGAAAGCAGTTTAATCGCCGGCAACCGAAAACCCGCGATTTCCCGTAAATCCCGGATCGGCCCGTATAGTCGAATGTATACAAAGAAAGTAAGCAGGAGTAAACTCATTTCCCGAACGATTTTTAAAATTATTTTTTCACCACTAAAACCCATGAGACTTGTAGTTTTCAAAAATATTTTCATTTTTGATGAGACGCCGAATGAAAGCAGTTTAATCGCCGGCAACCGAAAACCCGCGATTTCCCGTAAATCCCGGATCGGCCCGTATAGTCGAATGTATACAAAGAAAGTAAGCAGGGAGTAAACTCATTTCCCGAACGATTTTTAAAATTATTTTTTCACCACTAAAACCCATGAGACTTGTAGTTTTCAAAAATATTTTCATTTTTGATGAGACGCCGAATGAAAGCAGTTTAATCGCCGGCAACCGAAAACCCGCGATTTCCCGTAAATCCCGTATAGTCGAATGTATACAAAGAAAGTAAGCAGGGAGTAAACTCATTTCCCGAACGATTTTTAAAATTATTTTTTCACCACTAAAACCCATGAGACTTGTAGTTTTCAAAAATATTTTCATTTTTGATGAGACGCCGAATGAAAGCAGTTTAATCGCCGGCAACCGAAAACCCGCGATTTCCCGTAAATCCCGGATCGGCCCGTATAGTCGAATGTATGAAAGTAAGCAGGGAGTAAACTCATTTCCCGAACGATTTTTAAAATTATTTTTTCACCACTAAAACCCATGAGACTTGTAGTTTTCAAAAATATTTTCATTTTTGATGAGACGCCGAATGAAAGCAGTTTAATCGCCGGCAACCGAAAACCCGCGATTTCCCGTAAATCCCGGGATCGGCCCGTATAGTCGAATGTATACAAAGAAAGTAAGCAGGCAGTAAATTCATTTCCCGAACGATTTTTAAAATTATTTTTTCACCACTAAAACCCATGAGACTTGTAGTTTTCAAAAATATTTTCATTTTTGATGAGACGCCGAATGAAAGCAGTTTAATCGCCGGCAACCGAAAACCCGCGATTTCCCGTAAATCCCGATCGGCCCGTATAGTCGAATGTATACAAAGAAAGTAAGCAGGGAGTAAACTCATTTCCCGAACGATTTTTAAAATTATTTTTTCACCACTAAAACCCATGACACTTGCAGTTTTCAAAGATATTTTCATTTTTGATGAGACGCCAAATGAAACCAGTTTAATCTCCTGAAACCGAAAACCCGCGATTTCACGTAAATCCCGTATAGTCGAATGTATACAAAGAAAGTAAGCAGGGAGTAAACTCATTTCCCGAACGATTTTTAAAATTATTTTTTCACCACTAAAACCCATGAGACTTGTAGTTTTCAAAAATATTTTCATTTTTGATGAGACGCCGAATGAAAGCAGTTTAATCGCCGGCAACCGAAAACCCGCGATTTCCCGTAAATCCCGGATCGGCCCGTATAGTCGAATGTATACAAAGAAAGTAAGCAGGGAGTAAACTCATTTCCCGAACGATTTTTAAAATTATTTTTTCACCACTAAAACCCATGAGACTTGTAGTTTTCAAAAATATTTTCATTTTTGATGAGACGCCGAATGAAAGCAGTTTAATCGCCGGCAACCGAAAACCCGCGATTTCCCGTAAATCCCGTATAGTCGAATGTATACAAAGAAAGTAAGCAGGAGTAAACTCATTTCCCGAACGATTTTTAAAATTATTTTTTCACCACTAAAACCCATGAGACTTGTAGTTTTCAAAAATATTTTCATTTTTGATGAGACGCCGAATGAAAGCAGTTTAATCGCCGGCAACCGAAAACCCGCGATTTCCCGTAAATCCCGGATCGGCCCGTATAGTCGAATGTATACAAAGAAAGTAAGCAGGGAGTAAACTCATTTCCCGAACGATTTTTAAAATTATTTTTTCACCACTAAAACCCATGAGACTTGTAGTTTTCAAAAATATTTTCATTTTTGATGAGACGCCGAATGAAAGCAGTTTAATCGCCGGCAACCGAAAACCCGCGATTTCCCGTAAATCCCGGATCGGCCCGTATAGTCGAATGTATACAAAGAAAGTAAGCAGGGAGTAAACTCATTTCCCGAACGATTTTTAAAATTATTTTTTCACCACTAAAACCCATGAGACTTGTAGTTTTCAAAAATATTTTCATTTTTGATGAGACGCCGAATGAAAGCAGTTTAATCGCCGGCAACCGAAAACCCGCGATTTCCCGTAAATCCCGGATCGGCCCGTATAGTCGAATGTATACAAAGAAAGTAAGCAGGGAGTAAACTCATTTCCCGAACGATTTTTAAAATTATTTTTTCACCACTAAAACCCATGAGACTTGTAGTTTTCAAAAATATTTTCATTTTTGATGAGACGCCGAATGAAAGCAGTTTAATCGCCGGCAACCGAAAACCCGCGATTTCCCGTAAATCCCGTATAGTCGAATGTATACAAAGAAAGTAAGCAGGAGTAAACTCATTTCCCGAACGATTTTTAAAATTATTTTTTCACCACTAAAACCCATGAGACTTGTAGTTTTCAAAAATATTTTCATTTTTGATGAGACGCCGAATGAAAGCAGTTTAATCGCCGGCAACCGAAAACCCGCGATTTCCCGTAAATCCCGGATCGGCCCGTATAGTCGAATGTATACAAAGAAAGTAAGCAGGGAGTAAACTCATTTCCCGAACGATTTTTAAAATTATTTTTTCACCACTAAAACCCATGAGACTTGTAGTTTTCAAAAATATTTTCATTTTTGATGAGACGCCGAATGAAAGCAGTTTAATCGCCGGCAACCGAAAACCCGCGATTTCCCGTAAATCCCTCGGCCCGTATAGTCGAATGTATACAAAGAAAGTAAGCAGGGAGTAAACTCATTTCCCGAACGATTTTTAAAATTATTTTTTCACCACTAAAACCCATGAGACTTGTAGTTTTCAAAAATATTTTCATTTTTGATGAGACGCCGAATGAAAGCAGTTTAATCGCCGGCAACCGAAAACCCGCGATTTCCCGTAAATCCCGGATCGGCCCGTATAGTCGAATGTATACAAAGAAAGTAAGCAGGGAGTAAACTCATTTCCCGAACGATTTTTAAAATTATTTTTTCACCACTAAAACCCATGAGACTTGTAGTTTTCAAAAATATTTTCATTTTTGATGAGACGCCGAATGAAAGCAGTTTAATCGCCGGCAACCGAAAACCCGCGATTTCCCGTAAATCCCGGATCGGCCCGTATAGTCGAATGTATACAAAGAAAGTAAGCAGGGAGTAAACTCATTTCCCGAACGATTTTTAAAATTATTTTTTCACCACTAAAACCCATGAGACTTGTAGTTTTCAAAAATATTTTCATTTTTGATGAGACGCCGAATGAAAGCAGTTTAATCGCCGGCAACCGAAAACCCGCGATTTCCCGTAAATCCCGTATAGTCGAATGTATACAAAGAAAGTAAGCAGGAGTAAACTCATTTCCCGAACGATTTTTAAAATTATTTTTTCACCACTAAAACCCATGAGACTTGTAGTTTTCAAAAATATTTTCATTTTTGATGAGACGCCGAATGAAAGCAGTTTAATCGCCGGCAACCGAAAACCCGCGATTTCCCGTAAATCCCGATCGGCCCGTATAGTCGAATGTATACAAAGAAAGTAAGCAGGGAGTAAACTCATTTCCCGAACGATTTTTAAAATTATTTTTTCACCACTAAAACCCATGAGACTTGTAGTTTTCAAAAATATTTTCATTTTTGATGAGACGCCGAATGAAAGCAGTTTAATCGCCGGCAACCGAAAACCCGCGATTTCCCGTAAATCCCGGATCGGCCCGTATAGTCGAATGTATACAAAGAAAGTAAGCAGGGAGTAAACTCATTTCCCGAACGATTTTTAAAATTATTTTTTCACCACTAAAACCCATGAGACTTGTAGTTTTCAAAAATATTTTCATTTTTGATGAGACGCCGAATGAAAGCAGTTTAATCGCCGGCAACCGAAAACCCGCGATTTCCCGTAAATCCCGTATAGTCGAATGTATACAAAGAAAGTAAGCAGGGAGTAAACTCATTTCCCGAACGATTTTTAAAATTATTTTTTCACCACTAAAACCCATGAGACTTGTAGTTTTCAAAAATATTTTCATTTTTGATGAGACGCCGAATGAAAGCAGTTTAATCGCCGGCAACCGAAAACCCGCGATTTCCCGTAAATCCCGGATCGGCCCGTATAGTCGAATGTATACAAAGAAAGTAAGCAGGGAGTAAACTCATTTCCCGAACGATTTTTAAAATTATTTTTTCACCACTAAAACCCATGAGACTTGTAGTTTTCAAAAATATTTTCATTTTTGATGAGACGCCGAATGAAAGCAGTTTAATCGCCGGCAACCGAAAACCCGCGATTTCCCGTAAATCCCGGATCGGCCCGTATAGTCGAATGTATACAAAGAAAGTAAGCAGGGAGTAAACTCATTTCCCGAACGATTTTTAAAATTATTTTTTCACCACTAAAACCCATGAGACTTGTAGTTTTCAAAAATATTTTCATTTTTGATGAGACGCCGAATGAAAGCAGTTTAATCGCCGGCAACCGAAAACCCGCGATTTCCCGTAAATCCCGTATAGTCGAATGTATACAAAGAAAGTAAGCAGGGAGTAAACTCATTTCCCGAACGATTTTTAAAATTATTTTTTCACCACTAAAACCCATGAGACTTGTAGTTTTCAAAAATATTTTCATTTTTGATGAGACGCCGAATGAAAGCAGTTTAATCGCCGGCAACCGAAAACCCGCGATTTCCCGTAAATCCCGGATCGGCCCGTATAGTCGAATGTATACAAAGAAAGTAAGCAGGGAGTAAACTCATTTCCCGAACGATTTTTAAAATTATTTTTTCACCACTAAAACCCATGAGACTTGTAGTTTTCAAAAATATTTTCATTTTTGATGAGACGCCGAATGAAAGCAGTTTAATCGCCGGCAACCGAAAACCCGCGATTTCCCGTAAATCCCGGATCGGCCCGTATAGTCGAATGTATACAAAGAAAGTAAGCAGGGAGTAAACTCATTTCCCGAACGATTTTTAAAATTATTTTTTCACCACTAAAACCCATGAGACTTGTAGTTTTCAAAAATATTTTCATTTTTGATGAGACGCCGAATGAAAGCAGTTTAATCGCCGGCAACCGAAAACCCGCGATTTCCCGTAAATCCCGTATAGTCGAATGTATACAAAGAAAGTAAGCAGGGAGTAAACTCATTTCCCGAACGATTTTTAAAATTATTTTTTCACCACTAAAACCCATGAGACTTGTAGTTTTCAAAAATATTTTCATTTTTGATGAGACGCCGAATGAAAGCAGTTTAATCGCCGGCAACCGAAAACCCGCGATTTCCCGTAAATCCCGGATCGGCCCGTATAGTCGAATGTATACAAAGAAAGTAAGCAGGGAGTAAACTCATTTCCCGAACGATTTTTAAAATTATTTTTTCACCACTAAAACCCATGAGACTTGTAGTTTTCAAAAATATTTTCATTTTTGATGAGACGCCGAATGAAAGCAGTTTAATCGCCGGCAACCGAAAACCCGCGATTTCCCGTAAATCCCGGATCGGCCCGTATAGTCGAATGTATACAAAGAAAGTAAGCAGGGAGTAAACTCATTTCCCGAACGATTTTTAAAATTATTTTTTCACCACTAAAACCCATGAGACTTGTAGTTTTCAAAAATATTTTCATTTTTGATGAGACGCCGAATGAAAGCAGTTTAATCGCCGGCAACCGAAAACCCGCGATTTCCCGTAAATCCCGGATCGGCCCGTATAGTCGAATGTATACAAAGAAAGTAAGCAGGGAGTAAACTCATTTCCCGAACGATTTTTAAAATTATTTTTTCACCACTAAAACCCATGAGACTTGTAGTTTTCAAAAATATTTTCATTTTTGATGAGACGCCGAATGAAAGCAGTTTAATCGCCGGCAACCGAAAACCCGCGATTTCCCGTAAATCCCGTATAGTCGAATGTATACAAAGAAAGTAAGCAGGGAGTAAACTCATTTCCCGAACGATTTTTAAAATTATTTTTTCACCACTAAAACCCATGAGACTTGTAGTTTTCAAAAATATTTTCATTTTTGATGAGACGCCGAATGAAAGCAGTTTAATCGCCGGCAACCGAAAACCCGCGATTTCCCGTAAATCCCGATCGGCCCGTATAGTCGAATGTATACAAAGAAAGTAAGCAGGGAGTAAACTCATTTCCCGAACGATTTTTAAAATTATTTTTTCACCACTAAAACCCATGAGACTTGTAGTTTTCAAAAATATTTTCATTTTTGATGAGACGCCGAATGAAAGCAGTTTAATCGCCGGCAACCGAAAACCCGCGATTTCCCGTAAATCCCCTCGGCCCGTATAGTCGAATGTATACAAAGAAAGTAAGCAGGGAGTAAACTCATTTCCCGAACGATTTTTAAAATTATTTTTTCACCACTAAAACCCATGAGACTTGTAGTTTTCAAAAATATTTTCATTTTTGATGAGACGCCGAATGAAAGCAGTTTAATCGCCGGCAACCGAAAACCCGCGATTTCCCGTAAATCCCGGATCGGCCCGTATAGTCGAATGTATACAAAGAAAGTAAGCAGGGAGTAAACTCATTTCCCGAACGATTTTTAAAATTATTTTTTCACCACTAAAACCCATGAGACTTGTAGTTTTCAAAAATATTTTCATTTTTGATGAGACGCCGAATGAAAGCAGTTTAATCGCCGGCAACCGAAAACCCGCGATTTCCCGTAAATCCCGGATCGGCCCGTATAGTCGAATGTATACAAAGAAAGTAAGCAGGGAGTAAACTCATTTCCCGAACGATTTTTAAAATTATTTTTTCACCACTAAAACCCATGAGACTTGTAGTTTTCAAAAATATTTTCATTTTTGATGAGACGCCGAATGAAAGCAGTTTAATCGCCGGCAACCGAAAACCCGCGATTTCCCGTAAATCCCGTATAGTCGAATGTATACAAAGAAAGTAAGCAGGGAGTAAACTCATTTCCCGAACGATTTTTAAAATTATTTTTTCACCACTAAAACCCATGAGACTTGTAGTTTTCAAAAATATTTTCATTTTTGATGAGACGCCGAATGAAAGCAGTTTAATCGCCGGCAACCGAAAACCCGCGATTTCCCGTAAATCCCGGATCGGCCCGTATAGTCGAATGTATACAAAGAAAGTAAGCAGGAGTAAACTCATTTCCCGAACGATTTTTAAAATTATTTTTTCACCACTAAAACCCATGAGACTTGTAGTTTTCAAAAATATTTTCATTTTTGATGAGACGCCGAATGAAAGCAGTTTAATCGCCGGCAACCGAAAACCCGCGATTTCCCGTAAATCCCGGATCCCGTATAGTCGAATGTATACAAAGAAAGTAAGCAGGGAGTAAACTCATTTCCCGAACGATTTTTAAAATTATTTTTTCACCACTAAAACCCATGAGACTTGTAGTTTTCAAAAATATTTTCATTTTTGATGAGACGCCGAATGAAAGCAGTTTAATCGCCGGCAACCGAAAACGCGCGATTTCCCGTAAATCCTGGGATCGGCCCGTATAGTCGAATGTATAAACGGAAAGTAAGCAGGGAGTAAACTCATTTCCCGAACGATTTTTAAAATTATTTTTTCACCACTAAAACCCATGAGACTTGTAGTTTTCAAAAATATTTTCATTTTTGATGAGACGCCGAATGAAAGCAGTTTAATCGCCGGCAACCGAAAACCCGCGATTTCCCGTAAATCCCGTATAGTCGAATGTATACAAAGAAAGTAAGCAGGGAGTAAACTCATTTCCCGAACGATTTTTAAAATTATTTTTTCACCACTAAAACCCATGAGACTTGTAGTTTTCAAAAATATTTTCATTTTTGATGAGACGCCGAATGAAAGCAGTTTAATCGCCGGCAACCGAAAACCCGCGATTTCCCGTAAATCCCGGGATCGGCCCGTATAGTCGAATGTATACAAAGAAAGTAAGCAGGGAGTAAACTCATTTCCCGAACGATTTTTAAAATTATTTTTTCACCACTAAAACCCATGAGACTTGTAGTTTTCAAAAATATTTTCATTTTTGATGAGACGCCGAATGAAAGCAGTTTAATCGCCGGCAACCGAAAACCCGCGATTTCCCGTAAATCCCGATCGGCCCGTATAGTCGAATGTATAAAAGAAAGTAAGCAGGGAGTAAACTCATTTCCCGAACGATTTTTAAAATTATTTTTTCACCACTAAAACCCATGAGACTTGTAGTTTTCAAAAATATTTTCATTTTTGATGAGACGCCGAATGAAAGCAGTTTAATCGCCGGCAACCGAAAACCCGCGATTTCCCGTAAATCCCGTATAGTCGAATGTATACAAAGAAAGTAAGCAGGAGTAAACTCATTTCCCGAACGATTTTTAAAATTATTTTTTCACCACTAAAACCCATGAGACTTGTAGTTTTCAAAAATATTTTCATTTTTGATGAGACGCCGAATGAAAGCAGTTTAATCGCCGGCAACCGAAAACCCGCGATTTCCCGTAAATCCCGATCGGCCCGTATAGTCGAATGTATACAAAGAAAGTAAGCAGGGAGTAAACTCATTTCCCGAACGATTTTTAAAATTATTTTTTCACCACTAAAACCCATGAGACTTGTAGTTTTCAAAAATATTTTCATTTTTGATGAGACGCCGAATGAAAGCAGTTTAATCGCCGGCAACCGAAAACCCGCGATTTCCCGTAAATCCCGGATCCCCGTATAGTCGAATGTATACAAAGAAAGTAAGCAGGGAGTAAACTCATTTCCCGAACGATTTTTAAAATTATTTTTTCACCACTAAAACCCATGAGACTTGTAGTTTTCAAAAATATTTTCATTTTTGATGAGACGCCGAATGAAAGCAGTTTAATCGCCGGCAACCGAAAACCCGCGATTTCCCGTAAATCCCGGATCGGCCCGTATAGTCGAATGTATACAAAGAAAGTAAGCAGGGAGTAAACTCATTTCCCGAACGATTTTTAAAATTATTTTTTCACCACTAAAACCCATGAGACTTGTAGTTTTCAAAAATATTTTCATTTTTGATGAGACGCCGAATGAAAGCAGTTTAATCGCCGGCAACCGAAAACCCGCGATTTCCCGTAAATCCCGGATCGGCCCGTATAGTCGAATGTATACAAAGAAAGTAAGCAGGGAGTAAACTCATTTCCCGAACGATTTTTAAAATTATTTTTTCACCACTAAAACCCATGAGACTTGTAGTTTTCAAAAATATTTTCATTTTTGATGAGACGCCGAATGAAAGCAGTTTAATCGCCGGCAACCGAAAACCCGCGATTTCCCGTAAATCCCGGATCGGCCCGTATAGTCGAATGTATACAAAGAAAGTAAGCAGGGAGTAAACTCATTTCCCGAACGATTTTTAAAATTATTTTTTCACCACTAAAACCCATGAGACTTGTAGTTTTCAAAAATATTTTCATTTTTGATGAGACGCCGAATGAAAGCAGTTTAATCGCCGGCAACCGAAAACCCGCGATTTCCCGTAAATCCCGGATCGGCCCGTATAGTCGAATGTATACAAAGAAAGTAAGCAGGGAGTAAACTCATTTCCCGAACGATTTTTAAAATTATTTTTTCACCACTAAAACCCATGAGACTTGTAGTTTTCAAAAATATTTTCATTTTTGATGAGACGCCGAATGAAAGCAGTTTAATCGCCGGCAACCGAAAACCCGCGATTTCCCGTAAATCCCGTATAGTCGAATGTATACAAAGAAAGTAAGCAGGGAGTAAACTCATTTCCCGAACGATTTTTAAAATTATTTTTTCACCACTAAAACCCATGAGACTTGTAGTTTTCAAAAATATTTTCATTTTTGATGAGACGCCGAATGAAAGCAGTTTAATCGCCGGCAACCGAAAACCCGCGATTTCCCGTAAATCCCGATCGGCCCGTATAGTCGAATGTATACAAAGAAAGTAAGCAGGAGTAAACTCATTTCCCGAACGATTTTTAAAATTATTTTTTCACCACTAAAACCCATGAGACTTGTAGTTTTCAAAAATATTTTCATTTTTGATGAGACGCCGAATGAAAGCAGTTTAATCGCCGGCAACCGAAAACCCGCGATTTCCCGTAAATCCCGGATCGGCCCGTATAGTCGAATGTATACAAAGAAAGTAAGCAGGGAGTAAACTCATTTCCCGAACGATTTTTAAAATTATTTTTTCACCACTAAAACCCATGAGACTTGTAGTTTTCAAAAATATTTTCATTTTTGATGAGACGCCGAATGAAAGCAGTTTAATCGCCGGCAACCGAAAACCCGCGATTTCCCGTAAATCCCGGATCGGCCCGTATAGTCGAATGTATACAAAGAAAGTAAGCAGGGAGTAAACTCATTTCCCGAACGATTTTTAAAATTATTTTTTCACCACTAAAACCCATGAGACTTGTAGTTTTCAAAAATATTTTCATTTTTGATGAGACGCCGAATGAAAGCAGTTTAATCGCCGGCAACCGAAAACCCGCGATTTCCCGTAAATCCCGGATCGGCCCGTATAGTCGAATGTATACAAAGAAAGTAAGCAGGGAGTAAACTCATTTCCCGAACGATTTTTAAAATTATTTTTTCACCACTAAAACCCATGAGACTTGTAGTTTTCAAAAATATTTTCATTTTTGATGAGACGCCGAATGAAAGCAGTTTAATCGCCGGCAACCGAAAACCCGCGATTTCCCGTAAATCCGGATCGGCCCGTATAGTCGAATGTATACAAAGAAAGTAAGCAGGAGTAAACTCATTTCCCGAACGATTTTTAAAATTATTTTTTCACCACTAAAACCCATGAGACTTGTAGTTTTCAAAAATATTTTCATTTTTGATGAGACGCCGAATGAAAGCAGTTTAATCGCCGGCAACCGAAAACCCGCGATTTCCCGTAAATCCCGTATAGTCGAATGTATACAAAGAAAGTAAGCAGGGAGTAAACTCATTTCCCGAACGATTTTTAAAATTATTTTTTCACCACTAAAACCCATGAGACTTGTAGTTTTCAAAAATATTTTCATTTTTGATGAGACGCCGAATGAAAGCAGTTTAATCGCCGGCAACCGAAAACCCGCGATTTCCCGTAAATCCCGGATCGGCCCGTATAGTCGAATGTATACAAAGAAAGTAAGCAGGAGTAAACTCATTTCCCGAACGATTTTTAAAATTATTTTTTCACCACTAAAACCCATGAGACTTGTAGTTTTCAAAAATATTTTCATTTTTGATGAGACGCCGAATGAAAGCAGTTTAATCGCCGGCAACCGAAAACCCGCGATTTCCCGTAAATATCGGCCCGTATAGTCGAATGTATACAAAGAAAGTAAGCAGGAGTAAACTCATTTCCCGAACGATTTTTAAAATTATTTTTTCACCACTAAAACCCATGAGACTTGTAGTTTTCAAAAATATTTTCATTTTTGATGAGACGCCGAATGAAAGCAGTTTAATCGCCGGCAACCGAAAACCCGCGATTTCCCGTAAATCCCGGATCGGCCCGTATAGTCGAATGTATACAAAGAAAGTAAGCAGGGAGTAAACTCATTTCCCGAACGATTTTTAAAATTATTTTTTCACCACTAAAACCCATGAGACTTGTAGTTTTAAAAATATTTTCATTTTTGATGAGACGCCGAATGAAAGCAGTTTAATCGCCGGCAACCGAAAACCCGCGATTTCCCGTAAATCCCGTATAGTCGAATGTATACAAAGAAAGTAAGCAGGAGTAAACTCATTTCCCGAACGATTTTTAAAATTATTTTTCACCACTAAAACCCATGAGACTTGTAGTTTTCAAAAATATTTTCATTTTTGATGAGACGCCGAATGAAAGCAGTTTAATCGCCGGCAACCGAAAACCCGCGATTTCCCGTAAATCCCGATCGGCCCGTATAGTCGAATGTATACAAAGAAAGTAAGCAGGAGTAAACTCATTTCCCGAACGATTTTTAAAATTATTTTTTCACCACTAAAACCCATGAGACTTGTAGTTTTCAAAAATATTTTCATTTTTGATGAGACGCCGAATGAAAGCAGTTTAATCGCCGGCAACCGAAAACCCGCGATTTCCCGTAAATCCCGGATCGGCCCGTATAGTCGAATGTATACAAAGAAAGTAAGCAGGAGTAAACTCATTTCCCGAACGATTTTTAAAATTATTTTTTCACCACTAAAACCCATGAGACTTGTAGTTTTCAAAAATATTTTCATTTTTGATGAGACGCCGAATGAAAGCAGTTTAATCGCCGGCAACCGAAAACCCGCGATTTCCCGTAAATCCGGATCCCGTATAGTCGAATGTATACAAAGAAAGTAAGCAGGGAGTAAACTCATTTCCCGAACGATTTTTAAAATTTTTTTTCACCACTAAAACCCATGAGACTTGTAGTTTTCAAAAATATTTTCATTTTTGATGAGACGCCGAATGAAAGCAGTTTAATCGCCGGCAACCGAAAACCCGCGATTTCCCGTAAATCCCGTATAGTCGAATGTATACAAAGAAAGTAAGCAGGAGTAAACTCATTTCCCGAACGATTTTTAAAATTATTTTTTCACCACTAAAACCCATGAGACTTGTAGTTTTCAAAAATATTTTCATTTTTGATGAGACGCCGAATGAAAGCAGTTTAATCGCCGGCAACCGAAAACCCGCGATTTCCCGTAAATCCGGATCGGCCCGTATAGTCGAATGTATACAAAGAAAGTAAGCAGGGAGTAAACTCATTTCCCGAACGATTTTTAAAATTATTTTTTCACCACTAAAACCCATGAGACTTGTAGTTTTCAAAAATATTTTCATTTTTGATGAGACGCCGAAAGCAGTTTAATCGCCGGCAACCGAAAACCCGCGATTTCCCGTAAATCCCGGATCGGCCCGTATAGTCGAATGTATACAAAGAAAGTAAGCAGGAGTAAACTCATTTCCCGAACGATTTTTAAAATTATTTTTTCACCACTAAAACCCATGAGACTTGTAGTTTTCAAAAATATTTTCATTTTGATGAGACGCCGAATGAAAGCAGTTTAATCGCCGGCAACCGAAAACCCGCGATTTCCCGTAAATCCCGTATAGTCGAATGTATACAAAGAAAGTAAGCAGGAGTAAACTCATTTCCCGAACGATTTTTAAAATTATTTTTTCACCACTAAAACCCATGAGACTTGTAGTTTTCAAAAATATTTTCATTTTTGATGAGACGCCGAATGAAAGCAGTTTAATCGCCGGCAACCGAAAACCCGCGATTTCCCGTAAATCCCATCCCGTATAGTCGAATGTATACAAAGAAAGTAAGCAGGAGTAAACTCATTTCCCGAACGATTTTTAAAATTATTTTTCACCACTAAAACCCATGAGACTTGTAGTTTTCAAAAATATTTTCATTTTTGATGAGACGCCGAATGAAAGCAGTTTAATCGCCGGCAACCGAAAACCCGCGATTTCCCGTAAATCCCGTATAGTCGAATGTATACAAAGAAAGTAAGCAGGAGTAAACTCATTTCCCGAACGATTTTTAAAATTATTTTTTCACCACTAAAACCCATGAGACTTGTAGTTTTCAAAAATATTTTCATTTTTGATGAGACGCCGAATGAAAGCAGTTTAATCGCCGGCAACCGAAAACCCGCGATTTCCCGTAAATCCCGTATAGTCGAATGTATACAAAGAAAGTAAGCAGGGAGTAAACTCATTTCCCGAACGATTTTTAAAATTATTTTTTCACCACTAAAACCCATGAGACTTGTAGTTTTCAAAAATATTTTCATTTTTGATGAGACGCCGAATGAAAGCAGTTTAATCGCCGGCAACCGAAAACCCGCGATTTCCCGTAAATCCCGTATAGTCGAATGTATACAAAGAAAGTAAGCAGGAGTAAACTCATTTCCCGAACGATTTTTAAAATTATTTTTTCACCACTAAAACCCATGAGACTTGTAGTTTTCAAAAATATTTTCATTTTTGATGAGACGCCGAATGAAAGCAGTTTAATCGCCGGCAACCGAAAACCCGCGATTTCCCGTAAATCCCGGATCGGCCCGTATAGTCGAATGTATACAAAGAAAGTAAGCAGGAGTAAACTCATTTCCCGAACGATTTTTAAAATTATTTTTTCACCACTAAAACCCATGAGACTTGTAGTTTTCAAAAATATTTTCATTTTTGATGAGACGCCGAATGAAAGCAGTTTAATCGCCGGCAACCGAAAACCCGCGATTTCCCGTAAATCCCGTATAGTCGAATGTATACAAAGAAAGTAAGCAGGAGTAAACTCATTTCCCGAACGATTTTTAAAATTATTTTTTCACCACTAAAACCCATGAGACTTGTAGTTTTCAAAAATATTTTCATTTTTGATGAGACGCCGAATGAAAGCAGTTTAATCGCCGGCAACCGAAAACCCGCGATTTCCCGTAAATCCCGGATCGGCCCGTATAGTCGAATGTATACAAAGAAAGTAAGCAGGAGTAAACTCATTTCCCGAACGATTTTTAAAATTATTTTTTCACCACTAAAACCCATGAGACTTGTAGTTTTCAAAAATATTTTCATTTTTGATGAGACGCCGAATGAAAGCAGTTTAATCGCCGGCAACCGAAAACCCGCGATTTCCCGTAAATCCCGGATCGGCCCGTATAGTCGAATGTATACAAAGAAAGTAAGCAGGAGTAAACTCATTTCCCGAACGATTTTTAAAATTATTTTTTCACCACTAAAACCCATGAGACTTGTAGTTTTCAAAAATATTTTCATTTTTGATGAGACGCCGAATGAAAGCAGTTTAATCGCCGGCAACCGAAAACCCGCGATTTCCCGTAAATCCCGATCGGCCCGTATAGTCGAATGTATACAAAGAAAGTAAGCAGGAGTAAACTCATTTCCCGAACGATTTTTAAAATTATTTTTTCACCACTAAAACCCATGAGACTTGTAGTTTTCAAAATATTTTCATTTTTGATGAGACGCCGAATGAAAGCAGTTTAATCGCCGGCAACCGAAAACCCGCGATTTCCCGTAAATCCCGTATAGTCGAATGTATACAAAGAAAGTAAGCAGGAGTAAACTCATTTCCCGAACGATTTTTAAAATTATTTTTTCACCACTAAAACCCATGAGACTTGTAGTTTTCAAAAATATTTTCATTTTGATGAGACGCCGAATGAAAGCAGTTTAATCGCCGGCAACCGAAAACCCGCGATTTCCCGTAAATCCGGATCGGCCCGTATAGTCGAATGTATACAAAGAAAGTAAGCAGGAGTAAACTCATTTCCCGAACGATTTTTAAAATTATTTTTTCACCACTAAAACCCATGAGACTTGTAGTTTTCAAAAATATTTTCATTTTTGATGAGACGCCGAATGAAAGCAGTTTAATCGCCGGCAACCGAAAACCCGCGATTTCCCGTAAATCCCGTATAGTCGAATGTATACAAAGAAAGTAAGCAGGGAGTAAACTCATTTCCCGAACGATTTTTAAAATTATTTTTTCACCACTAAAACCCATGAGACTTGTAGTTTTCAAAAATATTTTCATTTTTGATGAGACGCCGAATGAAAGCAGTTTAATCGCCGGCAACCGAAAACCCGCGATTTCCCGTAAATCCCGATCGCCCTATAGTCGAATGTATACAAAGAAAGTAAGCAGGAGTAAACTCATTTCCCGAACGATTTTTAAAATTATTTTTTCACCACTAAAACCCATGAGACTTGTAGTTTTAAAAATATTTTCATTTTTGATGAGACGCCGAATGAAAGCAGTTTAATCGCCGGCAACCGAAAACCCGCGATTTCCCGTAAATCCGGATCGGCCCGTATAGTCGAATGTATACAAAGAAAGTAAGCAGGAGTAAACTCATTTCCCGAACGATTTTTAAAATTATTTTTTCACCACTAAAACCCATGAGACTTGTAGTTTTCAAAAATATTTTCATTTTTGATGAGACGCCGAATGAAAGCAGTTTAATCGCCGGCAACCGAAAACCCGCGATTTCCCGTAATCCGGATCCCGTATAGTCGAATGTATACAAAGAAAGTAAGCAGGAGTAAACTCATTTCCCGAACGATTTTTAAAATTATTTTTTCACCACTAAAACCCATGAGACTTGTAGTTTTCAAAAATATTTTCATTTTTGATGAGACGCCGAATGAAAGCAGTTGTAATCGCCGGCAACCGAAAACC